>MU118014.1:71398-93124 GCA_014904855.1 Thelephora ganbajun
AAGTCGAGAAGACCGTTGGGACATGAGCGAATGATATGATCTCTGGTCTGAAGTATTGGTCCTGGAATAAGGTCGTCACAGGAGCAATGGACTCGTCGATCGATTTTCATTCGGTGGAAATATTCTCCTGTGTAGCCATGACCTGTAAGGGTTTGGATCGTACGACAGAAAAGTTCGCGTGGTGTGTTTTTGAAGTTGGCATCAGGTTTGAGTGAGGGGATTCGGAGGAATTGGGACGCGAGTTTGAATCCACTTGTTTCGGGGATCTCGGCTCTTATCTTTGTCCATTCTTTCTTCCACTCCTTTTTCATCTGTCCTCTTTGGGCTTCTTGTACGAAGGCTTTGGAGGAATAGTCAGGTAGAATGGCGCCATTTGTGGCAGTGCCAGCCCTTGCTAGACTGTCGGCAATCTCTTGTCCTTTTGATCCTTTGTGACCTGGCGTCCAAGACACGTGTATCTTGAATTGCGTGGTATGATCTCTGGGTTTCGTTTCGAAGATTGCCTTCATGTTGGTTCTGAAGATGATTGATGCAAATTGGGCGGCGTGTGGGCTACCGTCGAAGATGGTTTGTAGTGCGGAGGTGGAGTCAGAGAAGATGTGGACCTCAGTGATTCTGGGATGTGAGGGTATAAAATCTCGTATGAACCTTGATGCATGGGCGAGTGCGAACATTTCTGCGTCGTACGATGAGGCTCCTTTGGAGAGTGGAACGGCGTTGTTGAAGACACGTTCACCTAGGTAAACGGCATGAACACCGTACCCTGCCTTTTTATGGGTAGGGAAGTTTCTTTTGGAACCGTCACAGTATACGAGGAGGAGGTTTGGTCTGGGTCTGTCGTCGGTTGGAAGGCGTTGGGCTGCTTCGTAAAGTCTGTTTTGTTGGAAGATCAGATTCAGGAGCTCGTCCTTGGGAGGGACTTTGAAGCTGATATCTAGTCTTCCATAGAAGAGGGGGGAGTCGAGGGCGAGGGCATATGGTGCACAGTGAGAGTGAAACGGTTGGGTTCGTTCTGTGTTATGTTTAATGAGTGAAGCTATGTAGAGAAGGTTTGAACCTTTGGACACGTTTGCAACGTGGACCGGTAATGGAGGTCTAAAGGGTATTATTCCTTTCGACTTCTTTACCATTGGTCTGTATTGCAAAGGTAATCTGTGGGTGATGGGAGATAGAAGTGGTAATTGAAATAAACGAAGGGCATATCCGCGTTGTAGTTTACAGATCCAAAGTTCTATGGGAGGGATAAACGAAAGAATGTTTAAGGCAGTATTGGGAGTGGTTCTGAAAGCTCCTAGGACCCAGCGGATGGACTTGTTTTGGACTCGTTCAAGGCGTTGGATCATTAGCTTCTGGGGTTTGTCTTGTCTGTACCAAACGGGAGCACCGTAAGTGAGGACAGGGAGTACGCATGACTTGACTAGTGTTCTGGCGTTGAGTTGGTTGATTCCTCTAATCGTGTTTCCTAGACATGTTAATCCTGAGTTTATAGTGATGCCACGCAAGGCCATGACTTCAGTGTGAAACTTGAAGGAAAGGGTCATATCCAGGAAAATCCCTAGCCACCGGACGTATCCAGTACTAGGGGAGTTGAGGTTAACCGTCGTGCCGTAGAATTCTAGTGTAAGGTTAGGGGGAGGGGAGTAGTGGGTTTTCCTCGGAGGTCTCATGTGTAGTATATCGGATTTAGCTGGATCAATTTTTAGGCCGATTTTTGCTAGTTCCTCAACCAGGTGGGTTACTGATTCCTTTAATGCATTGTTGTTCCGTTTGAACGAACTAGAGCAAGCTAGTAGACCGTAGTCATCTACGTAGGCTCTTGGTCCGATCGGATATCCGTCTTCAGTGTATGTGGGATTGTCTATGAGTTTTTGAAGAGGTTCCGCAGCGTATAGGCATGCCAGTACGGGTGAGACAGGAGATCCTTGAGGTACTCCGACGAAGATGGGTGCTGTGTTTGATACGTAATCGTCCAGTTTGACCGCAGCAGACCTGTCACATACGAAGGATTTAACCCAGCTGCAAATGGCCAGCAGGAAGCCCATATCGTACATGACCTTGACTAGTCTGTCATGGTGAACGTGGTTGAAGAAGCCCTTGATGTCAACGGCAAGGAAAGATGAGACCAATCCCTGTTTGTTGGCCATCTGGACGTCATGGGTCATGGACAGTACGGCGTCATAGCAGGAAGAGTGAGACCTTCCACCGAATTGTTCCAACGGTGTTAGGTTGTACTTTCCAAGTTCGAAGGTGATCCGTTTAGCCACAATCTTCTCGACTAACTTGCCCATACAGTCGAGTAATTGGATAGGGCGCCAGGCTTTGGGATCGGCATATGATGGTTTCTTGGCCTTCGGGATGACCGCAATGAGTGACGATTTCCAGAGGGGATGGTGGAGTCCAAATTGGATGGAGGCGCGGATGATGGATTTGAATTCGTCTGGTGCAGCTATTAAGGCCCATTTCAGGATCTTATAGCCTATTCCAGTTGAACCAGGCGCAGACGTGTTGGAGCAGGATGTGAGGGTGTCTCTGATCTCTTTGCTTGTGACCCTATCCAGGACCCGGGTATGACTCCCAGGAGTCTTCAGGTCACATTCAAAGTCTCCTTCGATGGGTGTTGGTTGTGAGAACCAAGCGTTGTGGAGTACCATGGTTTTGTCCCAAGGAGTAACTGCTATTCTTCCATCCGGAGCTTTGAAAGGTGTGCATGTGTTACGGCACTTCCGGAAAACCTTGTCCTCACCAACTTTTTTTTTCTTTTGAACGTTGACGGCTGTCAACGTCAGAACCGTCTAATACATCAGAAATACTGCAGAGTAGGACCTTGCGCGGTGTCTCATGGGGGCGGAACCGGATTGCGGCCCTTGTCGACCCTAGGCCGTACTGTAGTGTGTGGTAGTAGCGGACTCCGCAAGCTCTTTTCTCATTTTTCCCCATTTTCCTTGTCCAAGTTCCCTCCAATGACCGTGACAAGATACTTCCCTTGTTTTCTTGATGATCTTGACGCACTTCTCATTGAGGGGAGTCCAGCCCTCAATGGAAGAACCAGAGATAGAGGTGTTTGGTTTACGGTGCACGCAGAGGTGTTAGTCTATTGAGTACAGGGAGGCAAGTAACTGGGCACTTTGATCAACCGACCCCGCCGTCGAGAAATTGTACGGTTGTCCCTACTGGACCCGCCAACCGCGACAACCATCTCTGCAGTCATGAAGTCGCAAGCCCAATCCCTGAATGCAGCTCCTCATCTCGCTCAGATGCTGCTTTGTGGAGTATCTCAAGGGGGGGGAGGGTGGATCCGTAGACCTCCTCGTTGTGCCTCCATCTAGATAGACTCCTGGACGAAATCCCCAGGAGATCGCGGATGTCTCGCGGAACGAGCCCTTGATTATACAAACTAATGGCCCAATTCTTGATGTCTTTGCTGATTTTGCGGAAGACCATAAGGGGTGTGGTGGGGAGGGAAAAGCGAGACGTCTCCTTAGACCTCGCTCACCTCCAAGCGGCTCGCTGGCTACCCCCATGACTCTCGCGCCCGAGACACCGCGCAAGGAACCACGGGTCCTACTCTGCAGTATTTCTGACGTGTTAGACGGTTTCGACGGTCACTCAATGTCCAGTCTTTGCCTGTCATACGACCGGATGAAGTTGAAGGGCAGGCCGTGTGACAGCGTGGGAAGTCACTTGAACTCAACACCATCAACTGTGGTCGCCACAAATTATGCCCAACATCGCGCTTTCCACTGTGATGGGTCGCATAGAGCCTGCAGTACTTGCATCGACTCGAAGAGATGGGAAACTTGGACACGTTAGAGACAGTTTCGACTTCCACCCTCTGGTATCTGAACTACAGGCTCATACCCAACCCCCGAACACCCTCACTTCCATCACCACGATTCAGCCACTCCATTCCAACACCTTAGGACTGCGTTATCTCACCATTCTCAAATACTGAAGTTCCTCTGCCGGTCACGCCAAGTTTGGGTGTCGAATCGTACACTCCAACTTTTGATTCTGTGTTGAATCATCCGCATCTGAAGGCAAAAGGATGCCGCGTTGGTGCAAAAGCCGCCCTTGTGTGTCTGTTCGTCCGTTAGATGGAGGGACGCTTATCTTGTCACAGGAGGTGTATTGCAGTTTACCCGAGGAAGCTTCGCGACTTGAACGTTGAACCTCCACCTCATGGGAAAAGGCCCCTCCCCATCCTCCCCAAGTTCGGTGCGACCACCCGAACCACAACAGCAAAGCTGATGCAATTCCTCGCCGCGGTAGACCTCATGACTGAATCGTACGACATCCAACTGGGCAGCCAAATCCTCATTCACACGATGGCTATGCCGTTTTGTATAGCATGCCAGGGCGAAGGGGGCCATCGTCATCGGAACTGCATCTATGGAAGGAAAAACTGAGCTTGCCAAGGACCGTGTAACCGATTCTGCGATTTTGAACAGGACGGGGGACCCTGCCGAGGGTCCTGGAAACCACAAACGGGGTCGGTGTCAACCCGCCGCTCTCAAGCTCACGGGAAAGAACATCACGTTCCTTCGATCCAGTTTGAGAGTCCCGGCGGAGGGAGGAACAATTGGAGCGAAGAGAGTTGTGTCCTTGCAACATGAGGGGTGATTCAGCACATGTGTCCCTCTTTCGAGGATACCATCTCCTCGCCCTCCGAACGTCCTTCCCGTCTTTCTTTTCCCCACCCACCACTCCCCTCCTCAGAAGGCAGCCCGTGATCACACGGACATCTCCGAACCTTGCCGGCCCAAATCCAGCATGACCATAGAGATGTGGCTCTTAATCAGCTCGTGGGACCCACCCACCCAGCTCGCCTCAGACACCAGGGTTTCACTTCTCTCGGTCTGAAAGTCCCCCGTGCGTTCGCCTGACATACATAATCTTCGCGACATCTCAGATGCACCCGCATTTTCATAATACGAATGTCATCCCCTTTTCGATAGTTACGGAGACCTGAGAGCGATCGCAAAGATGCCGGGTTATGCCCACACTCCTGAAGGGAGGGCAAAATACACCACACCAACGGTTGACGTTATTCAGAATGATAAGGTCCAGATCGACATCTTCCGCGAGTACCGCCGAGGGGCAGGGTGAAAGTAGGTTGACTTGACTGGTGGAAAGCAACTCGCTTGTGAAGACCAGAGCGTGATACCCCAAAATACCCGGCTGGCCTCTATTGCCTTTGGCTAGTAGGGTTCGAGAATAGCGTGTTTTTACAGAAACATTGGTTTACACAAG
The DNA here is from genome assembly GCA_014904855.1 of Thelephora ganbajun. NCBI lineage: Eukaryota > Fungi > Basidiomycota > Agaricomycetes > Thelephorales > Thelephoraceae > Thelephora > Thelephora ganbajun. Next base: position 76,649 of record MU118014.1, read on the forward strand.
GTGAAGAGTATGGCAATACAAGCGATTAGTCCCCTCTGCTGTTGGTCTGGCGGTAGTGGGCGAAAATATTGGAAGATGGGGACAGCACAGGATTTATTGTTTTTGACGTCGATTAACGCGCCAAGAGGGGACCACGCTCCTCATCGGCGAGAGCGATATGGCCGCTGGTGTTCTTGCGGTAAAGACCATAAGTCGCCTTAAGAATCCAAATGAGCGACAGGATGGAGAAGACGAGGGCGGACCAGTGAACAAAGCTACAGGGGTTCGGAGGCAGATTGAGTTTACAAGTCAGAGAACGACGTCTGCTTAGACATACCCAGAGGAGCGTTGATGATCGAAGATGGCCCACAATGTCCAAGAGATGACGAAAGCGCCCGGAAGGTCGCCCTCGATGGAAGAGAACGCGTAAGCGGTTGCAGTGGCCTCCAAGAAGAGACTGAGGGAGACGAGGTACGTGAGTGACACGAAACACTGAACCCCTGAGACCAGAACTCACAGGGCTAGGAATACAAAGACCTTGGTCCAAATCCCAGCGGGTTGCTTAGTAGCATCAACACCGAACGCTTCAAACGCGGTCAAGAAGATGAGAACGGTGGTCCACCCATGCCACATGGAGAATGGCAGGTGCACAAACAACTCATCGCTAATGGACTCGGGGGAGTGTTTCTTCTTAACGATGTAGTAGATTTCGCTGACGCTCGAAGCGATCAAGAGGGAGAGGATAAGAGCGGTGATGTAGTGATGGTTGGCCCAGACGGCGACGAAGATGGTGTTGAGGATGGCGAGGAAAGGGAACTTCCAGGAGATTCCATCGATCACGACAGCCTTCGCGTGGGCGGTGGTAAATTGGTAGATGATGGTGCCGAGAAGGAGGAGGTGGATGAGAGACCAAGCGAAGAAGGCCCAATTGGCTGGAGTGAAATATGTCTGCTTGATGTTTCCGTAGATGGCCTGCGGGGAAGCTACGGAATAGATGTTTGAGCCCAAGAAGAGGAGGTAGGCGACCACGTTGACGATCTTGAGAAGAAGACCATCTCTCCACTGTGCAGAGGCCATTTTTTGGGAGAGGGGGAGAGGGGCAGCTGATATATCGTGAACGGTCGAGTGGAAGGGTTTTTATATGGCACAGGGGCAGCCAATGTACGTCATCGACGTGATTGCAGCGTACCACAGTGGCGTCATGCCTCCTTGCCCAGGATCCGGTGGTCAAGTCACACCAACCTCACGACCTCTCCTCTTCGCTTTCGAATCGATTCTCTTCAGTTATCGTACAAGAGTTATACATATAGAGTCACTCAAATTTTACATCCCTACGTCTTTTTAATCGCCAATCTTGATAATCAACTTACCTGTTGACTTTCCGCGAGGCAAGTCGGTCTGGGCCTGTTGTACACCCTCGGCAGTGAACGGGTACTCGTGGAAGATGTTGATCTTCACGATACCCTTGCTCACGACATCGAAGAAGAGCTTCGAATAGTGGGTGCCCTCCTCAGGGGTGACCATGTAGTTCACCACCGTCGGACGCAAGAGCTTGATGTTCTTCTCCACAAGCTTGAAGAGCGAGAACGGCGGGACAGGACCGGAAGCGTTTCCGAAGGAAATCAGCGTTCCTTTCCTCTTCAAGAACTTGAAGTTATTATCGAACCTGAACATGAAAATTAGCACACCGACTACAGAACGAGTTCGGGAGATAAAACGTACGTATCCTTTCCAACACCATCAAACACCACGTCCACGCCCACACCATTCGTGATCCCCAACACTCTCTGCACGATATCCTCTTTGGTGTACAAAATGACATGATCCGCACCATGCGCCTTCGCGAGCTCCGCCTTTACATCCGTCGACGTCGTACCAATCACGGTGGCGCCTTTGAATTTGGCATATTGAGCGGCAATAAGTCCGAACCCTCCAGCAACGGTATGAATGAAGACCGTGTCGCCCTTCTTGACTTCGTACGCCTCGTTCATGAACGTAAGGACGGTCGTGGCTTGCAGGAAACCAGCAGCCCCGGTCCGGGTGTCAATACCAGAGTCGGGAGGGATTGGGAAGATCTTCTCCCAAGGGATGGCAATGTACTCAGCGTTTGTGCCTCTAGAGTTCTGAGGAGATAAGATAAGATAATCCGTTGAAAACTCGAAAGCTTGGCTATCGTACGTACAGCGATGGCCTTGGCTCCGATGGCATAACGTCTTGCCTTGTATTCCGGGTGGTTCAATACCTCTGGGTCTGTGGGGAGCGCGACGATTACTCCAGCGGCTTCCGATCCGACGATTGCGGGAAGGGGGACGGGGTATAGTCCATTCCTGAAGTAGGTGTCGATGAAGTTAACACCAGCGTACTCAACCTACATCACGACAGCAAATGGATAAATTCTCGTTACGGTAGAGGTCGTATATCGGTCGTACACACTTTGAGAATGACGTCTCCAGGACCTTGCTTAGGGAAAGGCTGGTCGGTCTTTTCGATGACACCGACGTCTCCGGTCTTGGAGAACGTGATGGCTTTTACGGTGGCTGGGAACTGAGACATGGCTGGACGGAGACTGAGGGCTCTAGAACGAAAGATCCCGAGGTTTATATACGAGAGCTAAAACTTAAGACCCCCACCAGACCGAGAGCGGACCGTCACTTACTCAGCTGCTCAAGCTGACTGAGCACCGTTGATCTCACGGTCATCGGATTCTAAATTGCTTCCCCCCTAGTGGATACTCACCGCTCCCACTATCACCATCTTACCCTTGGTTCCCACTCTACATCACGCCACCGACATTATTAGAACCTCACACATTTTGTAACCACTGAACCACCCCACTGATAGCAACTCGTGACCCACCGGTAACCTCTTGAGCGACCATCACTCTTTGACCAAGCTGAACAAAAATTTTGAAGAAACGGATCAGTTGATTTTCCCACAGTCGCTGCGCTTCTTGTCTACGGTCCGAAAGGGAAATAGATTCCCTGGGACGCAAGGTGTGTGGGGCCTTCCGGCGATCCACGAATACCCTCTGACCCTTATAGTTAGAGGGTATTTCGTAGACCCACAGTCCGGGGCAGCAATTCATTACTCGTGCGATGTCTCCTAGTGGGATTAATTAGAGTCTTGAACTAACCTCCAAGTGGAGCCTATTATGTCGTGCCATTGGCCAGTTCGGAGGATTGTCTGGGCGTTTTTTTTGAAATACACTGCAGGAGACTTACAATCAGAGCGAACGGCTCAGTATGCTCTCAGCAAAATGAGCGTCTAGGGCTACTGCGATCTCCTTGAGGATGGCCTAGTTTGATCCGGAAGCATCTAATCTTGGGTTAGATGTCCCAAACCACACTTACGCACAGTGCACAGTACACATCTCGAGAACGTGAACAAGATGATTGGAAGTGGCGATCCTTAGCTTGGTCATCCAGCATCATGCGCGGAGACCTAAGAATATTTACACGGAATTACACGTTCTTTCGCGCTCCCTGACAAAGAGTTCGGGCTCTCCTTTGAGTATCCAAGCAACAACACCAAAAAGTTCTGTAATTACCCCCCTACTCCGCAAACCATAAGGCGATATAGTACCGGTCGAGTACACGGGATATGACAGGCAAAGTCGCAGCCAGTTTCACGACTCGACACGCGTTTGGTTCGTTGACTCTCTCACAAAAGTCACATCGTAAAACGAGACGTTCCTTGTAATCCTACACAGCAAGGCCATATTTTGTTGACTGAGGCTTGTTGGTACATGGCACTGGTTCCTTCCTGCCGGCGTGTCCCCTGGAATTAAGTGCGGGTAGCCGTCTGCGTCACTGTCACTCACCCACCCCGACAGGGATCGTCCCTATCTTTCTAACAAACGGGCTATTCACCATGGAGATTCGTTTATCGTCACAGAGCTTACGACACATTGTGTCATCCGGTCCTCTGGTTCGCTCAGCCCGTCCAAACGCCGACGGAATGGCAGGTAATTGGATCTAATCTCGTCTGGGGAAGTGTGTGTAAGCTACGACACCCCCACCTTTGTTACCACCAACGAACTTTTGGACGACGATACGGCCCCCTTCCAAAAGCGGAAAGGATGATTCTACGGAGTTCTGCCGTCGCCCTGTCCGCGCTGTGTCTGTCATGGGCACCTACAGTCCTGTATGACTGGCTCTCGTGTCCGGAGTACATTCAACAAACGTTACGCCTCTATGACAAACCTCCGACATCAGAAATCCCCGTCACGACAGAGCAAGTCAAACGGGTCGCTATTATCGGTGCCGGGAGTGCCGGGTTCGCTGCATTGAAGACATTCGTACACGATATCCCCAAACCCGATGGGCAACGGTGGGAGATTGACTTATTCGAGCAACGGAACGGCTTGGGTGGAGTATGGTCAGTCCTGCACCCGACCCATCCTGGCTTAACACTGACCGGCGTGTTTTCTACCACAGGCTGCAGGATGACAGTTCAGCTCGGTATCCATATCTTCCGGAAACACCACTGTACCCACAATTGTACACGAACACACCTGTTCCGACGAGTGACTATAAATCCTTTCCCCTTTCAAAGTCGCCCACGAGATACTGATATGGGCTTTGATTTGATCGCAGTGACATACCCTAACTTCCCATTTCCACCATATACACCACTCTACCCAGCCTACGACCGCATACAGGCCTACCACCAGAACTTCGCTACCCATTTCAACTTGTACCCCTACATACATTTGAACCACTCGTTAGAATCGGCGTACTGGGTCGGGAACGCTTCAATGGGTTTTTGGGAGCTTTCAATTTCAACCAACGGACGGCAGGAGGAAATTATCCCGTTCAATAAGACCTCGACGTATAATTCGCGACATCGTCCTCGGATTACAAGGCGGTTCGATCACTTGGTCGTGGCGAATGGACATAATCATTACCCCAGGATCCCATCGTGGGCAACCGACCACGCTGCGAACGAGTGGTTGCGGAATGGGAAGGGTCGAAACATCGTGCACTCAATTTACTTCCGCGAACCAGAAGAATATGCCGGGAAGATTATCCTGGTGGTCGGGGCAGGGGGCAGTGGTGTAGATATCGTCACCCAGTCTAGTGCACACGCTAAGAAGGTTTGCCTTGAACTTCGTAGACTCCGTGGTGTGAGGAGATGGGTGACAACGACGCTCTTCAGGTTTATCATTCCTTCTCCAGTCATGGAAGACACGCGCCACCATGGGAGGTTCCTGGTACGATCTACAAACCTAGAACGAAGGGGTTTACCTCTTCGTGTGTGCAGTTTGAAGACGGTACGGAGGTTTTCGATGTCGAACTCGTCATCCTTGCTACAGGATACGATTATCGTTTCCCGTTTCTGGACCCGTCGGACCCTTACAACCGACCTACGAGAGGTATTCCTACCCGCGAACGATATGCGATCGTGACCACAAATGCCTCTGCTTTGTCGCGCACTGAGGGGGAGCGACGACTCACGGAGAACCTTAACTATCTGTTCCCACTAGACAGGCAGATCGTGTCTCTGTCCTCGCTTCACCCCCTCAACGCTCTGTTGTTTATAGGGTTGCCGTTCGCCATCCCGAACGCTCCGAGCGATATTGCACAGAGCATATTTGCAGGTCATTTGATTGCCCAGCCTGACCGCGTCTATTCCACTTCACATATTACCGGCAGCGGGGGCTGGAACGAGACTCTGGCGAGGGAGTTGCTCCTCAGAAACCTCACTGCGTTTGAAAACCGTTTGGCTGACGAGGGCTTCGACGTCTATGTTCTCGGTCACAAGATGAACATTGGATCGTACACTGACGTCGAATACCAGGACTCTTTGATCGCGCATCTCCAATCCCAAGGTCTTGTACCTTCACATGACGGAGGGTACGTCTTCGTTGAACCTTGGAGGATCCGAGCAAGGGAAAAGGTGTTGGAGTTGCGAATGGTTTGGAAAGAGATTGAGAATCGGGGTGAGGAGGAGGTAAAGCGATGGTTGGATGGGGTTGAGAGTGAGGAGGAATGGGCAGACCTGATGGATCGTCTTCTGAAATGGGGTGAAGAGCACAAGATCCAGGGCCGGTAGACGTTTAATTGAGAACATCCGGAACTCACGGCTCTACCCTGTATTATTTTGAGCTACGGAAATCTCTACCTGGATGTCCTGTCAAAATATCTATCCAAACACGATACCAGTGACATTTGATATCTCGGCTCGCCAGCGGGACCTGTGGGCCGGGCGCATCGACGTCCACCCTGACACATCTGATTCTAGCATTTTGATCGATTGATTGTAGGCAACCCACGTAAAGCGAAACGGGCGGCGATGGGGTCATGTCGCCCGGACGACCTATCCTCCGCTTCCCTGTCCGATTGTCTCGCGCTTCTCATTCTTGCCTTTATACCACCACCACCTCCCCGACGGAACCAAAGTCCATTTTACTAAACGCGAACGATTTCAAGTTCACCTCACCCTATGGCTCCAGCTCCAGTTCGCGCTCGATATACCAATTCTGAGTCGGTGTTCAAGCCGGACATCTTCAAGGGAAAGGTATTGTTTTGTACCGGTGGTGGGTCTGGGATTTGCAAGGAGATGACTTACGCTGTGGTGAGCTCTTACCTTGACCCTTGTCTTCACCCTCGCGCCCCACCTTCCTTGGATTTGGTGCTCAAACCGGCTTCCCGTACCGTAGATGAAACACGGAGCCAATGCAACCATCGTTGGAAGAAAGTCGGTACTTTTTACGTTCTCTGCCTGACGTGCGACCCAGTCGAGTAACTGTGTGCAGGTTAGACCGAATCACTCAAGCTGCCGAGGAATTATCTAAGGGAACAGGTAATACGTGTATTCCTGCCCAGGCGGACGTCCGAAGACCGGACGAACTCAAGGAAGCGGTGAAGAAGACTATTGAGAAGTTCGGAAGGATTGATTTTGTCATTTGCGGTGAGTTCGAGTTGTCCTGTGCCTCGTTATGGACAAGCGGCAATCTAACTTTGGCCGGTTCGTTCGCTTTCGTCGGTAGGTGCCGCGGGTAACTTCCTCGCTCCCCTGTCTGGACTATCGGAGAATGCCTTCAGGACCGTCATTGAGATTGATACCGTACGGAGATTCTCTCTCACCCGTCTGGAACTTGCTCATATCTTGTGACTAGCTTGGAACTTTCAATACCTTCAAAGCCACAATCCCTTACGTCCGTCAATCCCATGGCTCGTATATCCATGTCAGCGCTACCCTTCATTACAGAGGTGAATTTGATAACGTTCCTTGCATCGGCGTTGGGGTATTTGACGACAATTTGAAAGGCCTTCCATACCAAGCACATGTATCCTCTGCCAAGGCTGGTGTCGATGCTCTCTCGCGTGTGATTGCCGTCGAAGAGGGTCCTTGGGGCGTCAGATCGAACGTCATCGCTCCTGGACCTATTGCCGCTACCGAGGGTATGAGTCGTCTCAGTGTTTCCGGCACTGGGCGTTCCCTCGAGTCCCTCATTCCCCTTGGACGTCAAGGTGCCGTCCAGGACATTGCCAATGCCACCGTTTTCCTCTTCAGCGACGCTGCTAGTTTGATCACTGGTGAAGCTCTCGTCGTCGACGGAGGCCTTCAACACCTCTCATCTTCGAGCTTCCCCTACCCTGAGGCGGTTCTGAACCCAGAGAGCGTGCGGAAGATGTTCAAGGGTAAGCTCTAGTCGGCCATCATGAACCCAAAACGGTTTAAGCCCCTTCGACGGGCAAACCTTGCGATTCCCACACGGGTGGATTTCAGTTAAATTATTTTGCATCCGAGCCTTACAATGCTTGACCTATTTTTACCATCTTCGTTGATGTACCCCGGTAATTTATGCGTCTTCCGTATACGACCTGTGGAGTATGGGTATCGACTTTTTTTTACCCCCGCGAATGCCCAAACTATTCTCAGCCACAGGTTGGATGATCACGATCATTTGGTGACTGTCGCAGAACCGATCACACTGGAGTTCATCAAAACTTCCGTAGACTCTGGACCTCCATCTTAAATCACTCTCAAATCCGCAGCCACAACTTGCGGATTTTTTTCTCTATTGTATGTATTGGTCTGACCGCAGTTGCGCCAACTTTCGGCCGCCACGCCCTCGTTCCCAACTTTCTCTCCCTCCAAGTCGGAGCCTTAGGTGACAGCGTTGTGACGTGCATAACTACCCGTCGATTTCCTTGGGACAAAGTTCTGGAAATGCGCTTCCGTTGGCGAGAGAAGAACCTGACAAGATGACTTGATGGAACTCAGTCCCGAACCGGACTTCCGTCTTTGGCAGTTCTTGATGAAACCACACAACGCATGCTTTGTCTTCTTTCTCATTTCCGTTTTCCAAGTGATGGATTGAAAGCGGAAGGTTCTCTTTCACCAGGCCCGTCGTGCCGAATAACTTCGATGGTATCCCGACTTTCCTAGCACTGCACGGTCAAGACTGCGTTATTTGTCAGCCAACACATCTGTGGTACATCAATCTTCGCGTTTGTGTAGACGGGGTAAGGTTTACTCCTCCCCTCACCTCTTCTCCATCCCTTCCGTTTCCTGTGACCGGCACGGGTTTGGTTAGTAGGGTGGAGAGTGCCCTAATGGATCCCAACATTGTCGCAACTATGTTGCGGTTGCAGAACGTTACCGTGAGTGTTCCCACTACGCTTTCACCGCCCAGAAGTCCGAAAGTGTCATCCGGCGACGCTCACCTGAATGAAACCTTGCTCAAATCCACAGTACCTTCACCGTAAGCTTCCAACCTGTGACTCGGAGTTCAAAGTTCTCAACTTTTCACCGACAACATTCATTCCTCAAGTATCCATGTTGGCGCTCATGGTAGGTCCCTCCGTTCCGTTGCAAGTTGTGGCGCCGTCGGAAGCGGTTTCTTAACCATGATCGTTCCGGTGGTCGCCGATCACTACTAGGTACACGACTGGCTCATCCTCCTCGATCGCGAAGTCGAGCATGTCTGGCAAAGCGAGTGGAATATTTCCAAGGTTCTCTTTATTATTTCGCGGTACGGACCATTCCTCGATATGCCTATCACGATCACCAGTGAGTCTTGACTCTACCCTTGTGCATCATCGGAATGGATGAAATACTGACTGGTATCCTTCCGTTTTGTAGCACACACCGCTCCGTATGGCGCGATAGGTTATGATGTAGGTACACTGGCTGCACCTGGCTACCGCGTGCTGACGAACTGAAACACCCCAGACGTGCAATATCATCTACAAAATTGCCACCTGTAAGAGAAAACGCTACCTTCCGGAACTCTTCCGTATTCGACTGTTATCGGTTCGTTGCAGGGAACACCTTCCTCGGGATATCTATCTCAGAATGTCAGGCATGAAAGTAACACTTGCCGTCCCTCAGCGCTCATCTTTGATCGTTTCCAGCCATCCTCCTGCTGAGAACCAATGCGATATATTCAAGATCAAAGCGGGTTTTAATCCCTTTATCGACTGCTTACGCGGTACGTCCCCGGGACAAACTTGTGAGATATGTTTGAGGCCCATCGTCTGTGCAGGTAGCGACAGTGGCCGGGATCATATTTACGTGGCGTTATCTCCGCGCAACGCTCTGTGAGTCGTTTGCAGGCTCGAATGGTTGACTCGCACCTTACCTACGGGATTCAATCAGTTGGCCCGCCACCCAACGCCTTAATCAAAGGATGTTATCTCGTGCGGAGAGATGGAATAATCTTTTTCGATTTTTTGATGCTCCTCGTCGTTGAGCTTGGTTAGAATAAATTCACCCTTACATGCCCACGCGTACTCACCGAACCTGATGACAGCTGTTGTTACTTTGACTGTCGTAAGAGGGTTCAGAGATTGTACGTCGCCTCCACCTCCCACTCGGACGTGATACTTAACTTCCGTGCTTTAGTTCACTCGGGCACCCCACTGCTGAGGGTTGTATACCGAGATAGTGAGTCGCTCACCAACGCTCTCTTACCAATAACGCACCGACGAATACGTCTCTCAGGTGTCGCTTTCTTTCTTGTGTTATTCTGTGAGAAGAATCCCCCGATCCATTATTGAAGCGCTAAACGGTGAAATCCAGCTTTGACTCTTTCCACGATCCTTGTGCTCGCGCTGGCACCAGTAAGCAGGACCCCCCGCAACCTTTTGATTCCCGAACCGTAAACCTAGTAATCACCCCCCTTCCGTGTAGCCTCAGTACAACGGGCTCATGGCCGCCTCCACCCGAGTCGTCCACAGTATCGTTTGTTGTCGAATTCTACTGAACATCAGACGAGCTTCGTCCCCAAGAAGTACTTCGACAGAGATGTCAACCGATCTCGCGTTCGCGACTTCGCCTGGGCAACAAACGAACCGGGCCGAAACGATTCGCTTGGGGGTGTATGGTACGCGGAGTGGTGAGGAGGATCCATAGGTGCGGAGGGATGGGAGTTTTGTTGCGGGACCACCCAGTCGAGCGAGGGTTTTTATGGTGTGATCCATATGGGCTGCCTTTTGTAGATCATTGTATAAAAACTGTCATACATCTACATAGTAGCTAACTGACCCTTGTGTATATATACGTCCCTAGCCGTCCAATTGCTGGATATTGGGAGGGATGAACGAGAAAAAAACGACTCCGATACGGGGAATCGAACCCCGAGCTGCCGCGTGAAAGGCGGCAATGTTAGCCGTTACACCATATCGGACTGATAGGGATTTGGCCTTTGTTAGGCACACGTTCTCGAATGCATTCCTTTCGCCAGCGTGCTCGGTTCTGGGATAATCTCTTCGATAGGAAACTGGACTGAACGAAAGTTCCCGATGGGTGTGTGGCGCAATGGTAGCGCGTCTGACTTCGATTGTCATTCGCTATCAGAAGGTTGCAGTTTCGAGTACTGTCACGCTCATTCTTTTTGAATTCTACCAACAGCGTGCGTTACAAACGTCTTAGACCGTCCACAACGAGCGTCTGGTCTCAGCAACAAGCGATACAACGCAGGGGTTGTACCGACCCATGTAGTGTACAGAACTCCCTTAGCACATTTCTAACCGTGGATCAGACGAAAGCTTCTACATGACCTAGCATCTGATGGATTCTAACCTTGGTTCAGCCTCGACTTGCATATCGATGAACATTGTTCGGGTTGTAGAAAGACCGCAGAGGGTTGGTTGTGTTATCGATGAGGGTACGGTATGGGGAAAGCCGAACGGTATGAATTCTTTCCGACCGTGGATCAGTGATCTTAAAAACTTGCCTTCCCACGTCAATAAACTTCACCCTTCTCCTCTTTGCCTCACCCAGATCGCCTTGGTCGTCGCTTTACCCACCTGACCTTCAACGCGTCCACATTCTCGAGCCTCCCTTGTTCTTGGAATGGCAATCGAGACGTCTCCATGGCCTTACTGTTGCTATACAAAGGCACAGTTGACGCTTGATTTTGATGTGGCGGTTGGTCAGGATGCGTGTATCAAGCGAGGCTATGGTGTTCTTTCATATCGGTGCTTCTATCGATGGTGAGATTAACGCCATGACTCGAGGATGCCCTATGTCCGTTGTAGCGGACAATGGAGAATGTGATGCAAAATCAATCGGCCCATCTGGTTCGTCCGCTTTCGCGAAACGAGGGTGTTTTCTAGTCTCCAAGGAAATCAAATTAATTGCGCGCTGGTTAACATCAGGTTCACAGCACGAGGTGTCCGAGTATAAAAACTTCTAGTCTCGTTACTGGAAAACGACCATCCGCCCTCACCGTCTTCTTCTCCTTGCCTATTCGTCTTATCTGGTTTCTCATGTTGCCGGGCCAATACCAGCGGTAACTTATCACTCTGTTCGTGTTGACGTCACCTAAGTTGATTGTGTCCTCAATGTACCGTTCAAACCCCGTCACTCAAGTCAAACGATCACGCCGATGTGTTCGAGGTGGCCCACGAGTCGACTATCAATTTCCAAGACTAACGAAGGCTCACCCGCGCTCAAGCGAGACGTCTATTCCGCAAGCGAGTTAGAGGAATCTCCGCTCCAATCAAAAAGGTATCCCAAATTTACAAAGTAATAGTACAGAAGTGCACATTCTAATAAATATTGTACAAACAGCTATCTAATTCTACTGTCTATTTTAAGAAGGGCGAGGGCGAATGAGCCCTGGGAAGGCAAGTCTACCTATTCTTAGGTAGACGACAACTAAGACGATTTGGTAAGTAAACCATTGGTTTGCATATTGGGTTAGTCGACTTACCGAAGAGAAGTAGTTCCCCCGTTGTGACCTTCTTCTGCCCCGGGACCAGGAAGAAAGCGCTGATCTGGTCTTGGAGGCTTCTGATGGCCGCTCTTCGTTCTTGCTCTACCTGCCTGTGCTTCACTTTCGCCCTCGAGTCGTCCGACTCGTTCGAATCTTTCCTGTTCGAAGAGTGACCTTCTCTCAGTATGCGCCGGCCGTTGATCGGCGCCAGCTCGCGCCCGAGTTCCTGTAGAACTGTGAAGAGTCAAGCCTTATTAGCATCAAATGTGTATGCGAGGGGCGGTGAGTGATCATTTACCTCGGGTGTACACGAGCGTCTCGGTCTCTGCCTCTCCTTCCTCCGATCTGCGGAGCTCCTTCAGGATATGGGTCAGGTATTGTTCGTAGACCCTTGATTCCTTCTTGTCCGCTTTGGCTGTTGCAGCCTTAGCTGCGAGTGGCTATTGCCGCATTAGAAGGTTCATTAAACGATGGTCGCAATCGCGGTAAAAAGGGTCGCTTACCGATCGGTGGAGATCTTCTTTAATGAATCTTTCTAGTGAGGCGAAAGCCGTCTCGGGATTTATAGACCTCCCGGCGGGTCTGAAGTGATACACCTCGAGCAGTTCCCAGACGAAGCGGTCCTTCGTCTGTTCCCAGCTCGAGTCGACGCTCTCGGACAGAGGCTCGGAGGGATCTCGTTTCCGTTTGCCTCTGCCCCTCCGCGTCGCCTTCGCCTTTCCCTTTGCTCCCCCTTCGGACCGCTGTGGTCCGTAAGAGGGGGCGATCGGGGAGGGGAAGTCGGTGTTTGGTGGTACACCGGGAACCTAGAAGGATCACGATCAGCGAGATGATCCAGACGAGACGGGCGAAGTGACTTACCGTTTGGGGGATTGGCGTCCCGTGGTTTTCTGTGGTGCGTGGTTGTTGGTAACGCCACGCTATCGCGATCAGTAAGCGTTTTGCCTAAGCCTAGAAACAAGAAGGTTTACTCACCATCGTCTTCGAAGGGTGTCGGGTGGGTAGGGGGAGTGTAGTCCGTGGCTCGGGCTTTGCCCTTGTCCGCGGAAGTGGCGGGGTGGATGTGGGACCACTGACCGGTCGAGGATGGACCGGCCAGTGGCTGCTCGTACGCGCCGTATTGGAGGGTTCCGGCAGCGTACGAGGGGGTCGGGGGCAGGAAGCCTAATCAAACAGGTAAGCGATTGAGACTTTATCGGAGGTGACGCGAGTACTTACGGGTGTTTTGTTGGGGAAGTACCAGAGGTGGGGTAATGGGGCCAGCGAATGTGGCCGGGGTTTGGAAGGGGGCGGTGGCCAGGTGGGCCACCGACATACCTGCACTTCCAGCAGGTATGTTAACGGTCCGTTCGTATGTGCTCAAACCGTTAACATTCATACCTAGGACGGTCGTCAGCGTTGGTTCAAGCGATCGTGATCAATAACAAAGCAACTCACCGGTAGCAAAGTCGTGAGTGTCCGCGTGCAGGGTGTACGGGTTCATGAACTGGTTACCCGACACGTCCAGGAGGGTGGATCCCCGGTACCCCTCGTTTGAGGGGTTCAGGTACCAATCTTGCGACCTGCTTGGACCGGCTTCTGGGCCGTCCAAGTCGAAGAGGTTGTCGTTGGCAGCGAAGTCCGGGAACCGGTCGTTACCGGAAGGGTACCCGTCGAAGACATTACCCTCAGAGGAAGGGTAGCCGTAGTTCGCGCCAACAAAGTTGTTGTTGAAGAAAGACATCTTTGGTATCGTAGAGGTGGGTCGAGGGTCGAGAGCGTTAGAGTAGAGGTGATGAGCACAGAGGAATGCGAAGTGCAGTGAGCGGATGGTCTCCTCAACGAAATCTCTGACATTTATATATCTTAGACATGAGGTGGGCTGTGCTGGCCACCCTTCTTTCACTCGTTCGAGAGCCACTGATGGCTACCACCTTCGTACACTCGTTTATTGGGCACTCCGGCCTCGTGTTTCCTTTGGTGTCTTTAACTTCGAAACACGGCCTATTGGTTGCACAAAGGGTGACCAAAAGATTACGTACGCCACCGGGAATGGAGAGAAGGGGTACCAAACTATAGGATGCGCTACCGAGCTACTGTTTCTATTAACCTCCATGGCTACAGACCCAATCCTATCATTGCCTTTCCCCTTTCAAAGTTCGGGGAGTGAATTGACCGTGCCTGTCAAATCGGTCAACTTCCCCTCCAGCGACTTGACGCCCCGAAAGGCCTCCCGATTGCAAATCCAGAGCGTCCACCTCCTTCCAAGTACCCGCTTACTCGTTCATGACCACCGGAAAATAGTCAAAAACGATAGGGGGGTACGCTGAGGACGTCCCTCTCACTCCTCTGTGCACGGACTTGGCTGGGAAAGTGTGGCGGTCGAGAAGGGAGGGGGGGTTGTCTTTTCGCGATTGAGCCGTGAATTTCCACTGGGACCATGGTGGCCACCCTACGAGTCGGGACCCCGTCGCCTAACTACGGAATTTCATCTCTTTCACAGTGCGGTTTGTTTTCAACGTCCGATGCCTTTCACGCGTTTGGAAAATTGATTATCATGACGCGTTTCCCCTCTTTTTTTCCCTCCAGGCCCTTTACCTCGACCTTTTCTTTATATTTCCCACCCTTCGTCGTTATCATTAAATCAAGAAGCGGGAGAAACGAGGGAGGGGTACCCACGGCGTCCATGTACGCTATTTTAGTATTTGTAACGGCCGTTAGGTTGAAAGAAACCGCTTTGTGGGCGTATCTACCCCCGTTTTCACGGCACCAAAGATCGACATGGCTGAAGGCTGTCCTGCCCGCCTCAAGGCCCGCTAAGACACGTGTACGTTTCTTCCTCCCGCTCACCACGCGGATTGGTGTTCTCTCTACGCGTGTTTTTATTTTATTTTAAAAAATCAGTGTTCAGTGTGGCGGCGAGAGGAAAATATTGGTCCTTCGTGCGTGGACCTAGTTCGTTCCGATAAGATTACACGGGATGTTCGGGAACTCCCGAGAAAAAAAACTTGACGCAAGGGCCGATGCACGTACCGGTTTACCTTGGTTTTCGGTGTGACTACAGCAGTAGATAAGGAAAGAACATACAGAACATAGAATCGAAGTGAGATAGAAAAAAAAGAAAAGAAAAAACCACAGCACCCAGGATTCCCGCGTGGTCCCCCACCGTGGTACTAACTAGGCGGCACCCTGGTTAACTTCGCAGATCGGACGGGATGCGGTGCTTTCAAGGTCCTATGGCCGTGGATATCTAGCGTGCTTTTCAGCGACCTATAAACCACTTCTCCCTGACCCTATTCTAGGTTCATTCCGAATTCCACTAATTCCATTCGACGGTGTACCCATATTATCGTTCGAAATATCAAGACTCGTCATATCTACGTACACGCTTGAAGGAAGTTAAACATCCGTCTAGATCCAAACTCGAGAGTCCAGACATCATCGTTGACGTCATTCAAAATGTCTTCCCCGATTTCGACGTGGTCCACGTACGGGGCCAATAACGAAGCAAGATTTAGAGGTGGATTCAAGGGGGCCTCGATGACGAGATGCTCCAAACGACACCCTCTCTGACTTCGCTCGGCACAGTGATCCACCAATTTCATCACCAATTTTTTACCTTCCTCCTCTCCCTGCGGCCCATTGCCAAACACGAGGTATGAGAGCCGTAAGTTCCGTAACGCAGGACTCAGTGGGCTCTGGAACAAAGCCCAAATCGAAAGGTCAAGATCGCCCGTTGTCTGTCCGACCCTGAGCTTCCGGAGGGAGTGCAACGTGCTAAAAATCTGGTCCCATTGTAATGTGGACATATTATATTGCTTGGGCTGGTCATGAATGACGGTAAGAGCCTGAACCTCCCCCGCAGCCATGGCCCGGCGAAGGAACGGCATCATGAAACAGTCGAAGTGTCTGTGCATAAAGCCTTTCCAGACGATGCTGAAAACGAAGTTAGGGGCGGTAATGACGCAGACCGGCCGAAAGTCCACCGCATACGCGCAGCGGCGGAGGTTGGTAAGGTAAGGAAACCCTGGATGATTTGGGAGAGCCAGATCGAAAATGAACTCGAGAGGGACGGTGGTTTGTCCACCAGCGTCGGGGTCGACAAAAATTCTCACATTCGCAGAAATGGGGATCTTGAGGTGAATCAGCATCCACCCAATATCGCATGCATCTTCTTGCCCGAGATATAGGTACTGTAGGTTACGGAGGTGAGCGATCCGGGTGGCTAGGGGGAGGGTGATAGTGTCAAGGGGCAGCCGGGGACCAGCATTTGCTACTGAGAGTACGGTGAGCTGAGGACTCGATTCGAGGATTTCGAGGAATATCTCCATTGAAGGATCGAAACT
>MU118014.1:97117-142241 GCA_014904855.1 Thelephora ganbajun
AAGAAGTTTGGGCGCACCATTCTGAGAACCAGGGGCAACATGTAGATCTATCGCAACCCTAATACCGTACTTCCTCGCCCACTGGAAGGCACGGAGAATATACTTCCAACACTTGCGGGGCAGGAAAGGCTCGCCATCCCACACGTCAATAGCCCACCAAGGGATGGGCATTCGGACCCAATTCAGCCCAGCGCCTGCAATCTCCGCAAAGTCTTGTTCGGTCTAGATGGCGACCGTGTAAGGGAAACGTGTGGATCGATAAGGACGGAACGAAGGGTATGTGGCGCTAGTTAGGGGTGTGCCATACTAGAAGTTTCAGAATGATTTGACGTACGATGAAAGTGTCGTAATGGTGCTCTAACTGGGCGAGCCCGCCATTTGTCGTATCTGCTGCCATGAGGGTGCTGATCGTCCACTCATCAATCGCCCCGGCGTCAGCGTATCTTTGGAAGAGCGCCGGGGAGATGAACGGTTCCAGCACAAACCATCCTCCGAGATTCACACTATCGTCGATGGGCGGTACAGCGAAACAGTTCCGTGAGCATGATGAGAAGAGGATGATGATGGATATGAGGGTTATGGCGCTTACCCGTAGAGTTTGTGGACTCCCCACTTCCACGTCGTGTTGAGGGGAGGAGTCCACGAGTTCGGCTGAGCATTGTCATTGAACGGATTTTTCGGATCCCAGACCCCTGCGATTTCAACTGTAAGATCGCCGTTCTCTTCAATCGAGCAAAGGGACTCCGCATACAAAAACCACCGAACGGGTTGTGATAAGTAAACTCCGTCCCGTTCTCCGTAATAATCGTGGAACCGTCACCACCGGTAGTGAGTCCTTTGGGTGGTTTCGGGGTTCCGGTGTTGTTCCCTCCGTTGTTCCCTCCGTTTCCATTGGGATTCCCGCCCCCACCCGAACTGGTATTATTTTTGGGTTTGGCAGTAGTAAAGTGAACGGGCAAGACAACGGCAAGTACGACAACCACGACAGCGGCAACGACAGCAAACCAGAATATGGGTCGCCTGAACAGAGATCGACGTTCGGGCTGATCGGCTATATTCTCTTCGAGGCTCCTCTCAAAGCTCTTTTCGGTTTCAGGGACCAAATGAGCAGCCGCAGAGGGAGTCAAAGAATCTCGAGGCGATGTCCCGGGAGGTGTAGTTGGGGGTTGGAGAGGAGCATTATTTTCCCCCGGTGTACCGATCAAAACGTTATTGTCCGGAGCCGCCGGGGTAGACGGGATGCTGTCCTCCGGGACGGGGCTGGACATGAGAGAGGGGGGAGGGGAAGGGAGGGAAGGGCAAAGAGCGCACCGCCCAGAGAGACCCTCCTATAAGTATGTCACAGAACATTCACGCCGGCAGTCGAAACCATCCGGGGCTTGAGCTTGCCTCAGTGCGTGCTGATCGGTGACCCAAGAATGCTGTAATACGCATCAGACGCCTTTAGTGTCCTGACGTCCCAGCTTCACGGCTCCTTGTCTGTGACATGAGATAGGGGAAAGGGTGGAGGTATCGCCATGAGCCATTAATCTCGTGATAGTAAACAACATGGTTTGTTCGGAAGAATCGTGCGGTAATACATCGGACCCGTATCGACATCGTAACCCAAAGCAGTCCATACACCTGCACGTGCGGGCGACAAGGAATCCAAGACAGAAGGAGAAGAGGGATGGGAACGAGCCATTCGGGCCATATGGGGAAGATCTATCTTTACACCCCACCAATCTCCCAATGGACCTTGAAAACGTCTGGCTTTTCCCCAAAGGGACTGATTCCATACAGTCTCGTCCGACCCACCAAAAAGTCTAGCCTCCTGACACCCTTACCCAATTGCTTCTCCCTCTTCAGCCAGTTGGAAAACCCGCCAACCCTTTTATGGAAAGAGGCGGCGATCACGTCTCGGGAGGCGCGTGAGAGAGACGCCCATTCCACTTTCGTAACCTGAAGCCGTAACGACGAGTGTAGGGCTTGAAGGACATCGTAGACGGTGACGAAGGTCGATTTGGCTGTAACAGTGATGGACCAGGGCAGGGCTTCCGTTAGCAAGATGATGGAGGCGGACGGTGGATATGTGGCTGGCTCGGAGAGGAGCGTCAGGTTCACGCTCTTGAAGGAACGGGAGGACCTCGAGCTGCGATCACTGCCGAGGGTGGGAGAATCGGGAACGAGTAGATATGAGGGCGGAAAGGCAAGGTCAAAACAGAGGTAAGGCGATATGCCCGTGTACGTAATAGCGGGATGGATCTGGGGCATAGGCGCTGGGAGAGGCATCGTAGAAAACAGCGATTGCGGCGTCGGTGGTGTGGTCGACGACGACGCAGTCGAGTCGGAAATCGTTGGAGATGGTGTTCGGGGACTCGAGGGTGGTGATGGTTCGGCAGGACTATACACTGCGTTCGTGACAGGGTCCAAGACGCGGACCCGCCTGCCTTGAAGCATAGGCCCTAGGCCGGATTGTGGATGGGGGTGTGTGGTGGTGGTGGTAGAGGCTAAAGGGGCGATAAAGGTGGTAAACCTAGGAGGTCCAGTCTTATATATCCTGACGGAACCGCTTGCACAGCTGACCCCTCTGGAGATAGGTATATATCCAAGGGTTGAGATTGCGGCCGGTCGGAGTCTGAAGGGTATTTGAGGAGTATTCGAAGGCGTATCCTGACAGCCCAAGAGATCCCTGGGGTGAACCAAAGCTTGAAAGGAGGTTGGGAGATGCTAGGCGGGACCAGAGACCGATTTGAGAGAAACGAGGCAAGTAGACGCAAGTTGATGGGAGAGGTGAAGTCGACTCATCCTTCCAACATCGTGAACTGCCAGAGCCAAGTCATAGGAGGTTCCTTGGAGCGCATTAACTGCCATTGGGTTGATTTCTGAACCAGAAAAAATGGGCAGGACACAGAAGTTTCCGAAATATGCGCTCGAGGTTGAAAGACGAACGATCGACGAGGCTGAGAGCTGATCGAGAGAGATGGTGGAGGCAAAGAAGCAAGAGGTAAATAGACGCCAAAATTACACGTGATCACCAACGCTGACTTCGGGTTTTGCCACACATCGTGGCGCTTAATTTCATGCCGCTGGGACCTGAAATGAAATGAAGAGGGACTCGGAGCCGTAAGGCAGACTCGCTATTTCTTCCGAAAATCCTCATTCAAAGGTGTCATTAAAAGAGCAATGATCCACATTAGAATATATGTGCGGA
The DNA here is from genome assembly GCA_014904855.1 of Thelephora ganbajun. Classification (NCBI taxonomy): domain Eukaryota; kingdom Fungi; phylum Basidiomycota; class Agaricomycetes; order Thelephorales; family Thelephoraceae; genus Thelephora; species Thelephora ganbajun. The sequence continues at coordinate 100,311 of MU118014.1, forward strand.
AGTTGCTTCATTAATTCAGCCTAGGGTTGACGCAACGCAACCGTTGTATGCAAGTTTATCGGGGGTCTCCTCTTCAGCGGTTACGTGTTGTCAGAGAAACACTACCTCCAGGCACAAACCCTACGCTCACTTTCAGTGGGCATGATAACGGGCGATGTTAGCGTGGCTTGAGACGAGTCCCGCGACAAAAGTCCTAGAAGTAGCACATGCACATGCCACCGCTACATGAGGGCATGACGAGAAACTGGCTGGGTACCAGCTGTCCTGAAAATCTCCTTTACGGGGACACTCAAAACCTCGGGGCGAGCTCTCAGAGTTTTCGACCCACCGAAGAGAGGGTACACTTGCGAAACCATTGACAGCACCCCTTGTCTCTACGGAGACGCAGGAAATGGTGTCACAGATACAGGGAGGGCAGGTAGGGCAGCCAGGGAACAACTAATAGCGAAGGCTATCCCTCCTACTGCGGGAGTTGAAGTTTCTAGGGTTTGCCGGAACACCATGGAGCCAGAGAGCTGAGTGTTCCCCATCGTAACCAACGAATCTCATACCAACCACCTTCCTACGTAATGCCACGACGAGGGTCCACGGTCAATGCCGTTGTGCGAAACGCGAATTCCGTCTTTGAAGATCTCATTGATCCATCGGTCGCCGAATCCTCGGTTGATTATTGATTATCCCACAGACGCGAATGCGGGTCAAACGGGTCAAGATATATTCAACAAATGCCTCACCCAGACACGGCCGAGTCCGTCATGAGGTGTCTCTAAGGCAAGCCAGCGCACGCGTTCCCGAAACCTTTCCAGTGCATTCATTTAACTCTGCAAGATAACGGTGAGATGAGTGACATTCGGAACTGTTGGCAGATGATCGTCCCACGACGTTCAGTGCTCACCGTGTTGGTTGTACAGTTGGTGTGTTTTCATCGCTCAGGGGTGGGTAAGAAACTCATCTTGGGTTCTCTCGACCCCCTGAAACGGCCAATATCCCACAATTCCTGTGTACGGCGTCGACGGGATACAGGACTGGCAGGTGAGATGCTCGTACATAGGGTGGGCCGTTTCGGACCGACGACTGCACACGGGCAAGTAAGCCGCAAGTAGGGGTATTATTGGCATTACAGTAACAAAAATTATACTAGGAATGGTCCTCAGTGTGGATAACGTCCGTATTTGTGACGGCAATAAAGGCGAACACGCTGAACACGAGACTGACAACGAAGGAAACTTTCTACCAATACTCGCTCTTTGTGAACCATCACACTCGTCTAGTTAGGTCGCTGCAGAGCGGTCATCAGTGCCTCGATACCCTTTATTCCCATTCCACCCTTGGGGAAACAGATATACAACTACACCACTATCAGTCCCCGGATCTCGAATCTGTAACCGCGGATAAACGTACTGGTTCTGGGTGGACACCAAACTTCGCCCTGAAATCGGCCTTGTTGGAGAACGACGGGAATGCGTGTGTCAGGCCATTGTACGTCTTCTCCAAGGCCATTACACGGAATCCTCCAATGTTATCCGCACTCTCAAGTTTGTTTGTCGCCCCCGCCCCAAACGTGGCAGAACGTACACCTACTTCACCCAGTTTTCTGATGACGTGGGTGAGAATGTATTCAATCGCCCCCAAAGGAGCTCCAGGGAAGTCCAAAGCCCACTTGATCTGGAAGCCATGTACGGGGGCAAGCTGAGCGAGCACGACAAACGCCCAGATCTTCAACAGGATCAGGTGCGACGACCTCGTGTTCAATCCGGGTGGTTTAACTTACCGTGCCGTTGGCGTCCTTTGCATAGAAATACTTCCTATGTCTAGCATCATCGAACGGTCGTAATCCAGTCAAGTGGATCTGCGCTCCCTTCCTGTGAGATTCCCAGTCTGCCAACCGTTCGTTGATCAATTCCTGAGTCTGCTTGTCGACCTCTCCATCTACCTCGATAATCTTCACACCCTCCCTCTCTGCGCGATGAACCTTCCGTCTCACGGTCTTGTCATTCTTCTCAGGCTCGACCTCCGTGGGGTTGAACCTCTCCTCCGCAACAGCACTGACGGCGCTCCACCCTAATTCGTGTGCCAAAACGCGCTCACACGCATGATCTACGCACGCCCAGACGGGTTTGAGCTTCTTCTCGTCTTGAATATAGTGGAGGTATGACCGGATCACCCGAGACATCTGTTTGGGATCGCATAACGGGTTTCCAAACGTAATCGCAAACTTGTTCTCCTCGACGTAACCGACTGCAGCTCCTGCTTTGCGGTCTCTCCATACGGTCCAGAACGGATCGAGCCAGCTCGTGTTCGTGGCATCACCGCATGCAGCGATAAGCTGTGAAGAATCGTCGACACCGAGTGGAATGGGACAACTAGCGGGTAACCTACGTTTTCCAGAGGAGGCATCTGGCCAGTGACACCCAAAGTTTGAGATATCTTGGATTCTGGTCCGTGCAAAATGAGGGAAGTGGCGGCGGTCGTCGTAGCCTCCACGAGGTCTTCCTTGTGCGGGAAACTTTTGGGGTCTCTTGGGAAGAGTGATGCCCACCTAACATCGCCAAGCTTGAGAACTAGCATGACAACCCGTTCGAGCCCGATCCCTCCACCTCCATGAGGAGGGCATCCCCATCTAAAGCTATTGACGTAGTCAATCATACCCATCGGGTCTATGCCACTCTCTGCCAGACGCTTTTCTAGAAGTTGGGGGAAGTGGATGCGCTGACCACCAGAGAGCACCTCCTCGCCGCGAATGAAGAAATCAAAGGAATTGGAGACTTCCTGGGGGGCAGATCAATGACTTTTCCCTGCCGAGCGCGTGCAAACACACCGGGTTCTCCTCATCAGGCATAGTATAGAAGGGGCGCTCCTCGGTTGGCACCTTGTCTACGTGGAAACAGCAATAGTTAGTGGACTTAGCGTCGAGCTCCGGTAGGGTGCCAAACAAACCCAGGATGTAGTAATCAGTGTGGTACTCCTCCCTGATTAACCTTCCAAGCGCTTGCTCGCCCTTCGTGCTCAAGTCCTTGTTAGGGTCAGGCTGGGATCCATCCTCTTCTATCCAACCGCTGTCAGTCAAGAGCCGTGTTCCCTCTGCATATGGGAGGCACAACGTCTCATCCAAGAAGAGCAGATCCTCATGAGGGTACCGTAGTTTGACTGTTTCAATCTACCAGGGTTTCAGTTGATGTCGATACCCGATGCCTGAGAGACGAGAATATCACCTCGTCTGTGAAGTTTTTGTATAGTCCCTTGAATATGTGCAGGAATAACTGATCAAGAGTGTTCATAACCTCATGGTAGTGGTTATCAATCTCCATTTCCAGGTCCAGACTGGTGTACTCGGTGAGATGTCGGTGGGTATTGGAGTTCTCCGCGCGGAAGACAGGTCCGATTTCGTACACCCTCCTCATATCACCCGCAATGCACATCTGTTTGGCGAGTTGAGGACTCTGAGCACAAACTGTGAGTATACGGGTGACAGGAGGCTTCGGTGAGGATTCAAGCCTGAGCGAGATAAGCGGGTCGACGGAAATAATCCACTTTGAACACCGCGGCACCAGACTCGGTGGCAAAAGGTTGGAATTTCGACGATTGAATCTCTACAGTAGGGGTCAGTCGGGTGCCACTCGACACTTCGCCCCGGCCCGACCTGTGAATCCTTCGTTATCCAAAAACTCTCGGAAGAGCTTTGTCACCCCACTATGGATCCGGAAGATCGATTGATTGGCAGGTGTTCGTAAATCCAGCGTACGGTTATTGAATCGAGTAGTCTGGCCGACTTTCACATGGTGGGAGCCTGGTTTCTCCAGCTCAGTGATAGGGCGTGAAACTTCCTCAACCTGAAATGGTAGCGCGGCAGTCGGGGAAGACACAAGATACAACTAAGTTCCAATGAGTTTCACGTAGATGCGACGCTGGACACGAAACGAACCTTCTCTATCTTGACTTCGACATCACGTATGGAGGGAGACTTTACTTCATGATGGTCATTTTGTGGAATTTGTACGGCGCCCTCAACCCAAACGATGGACTCGTTGTGGATGCTTTCGGCCCACGACAGCATGTTCTGAGATACATTTTCGCCTTCAGTCAAAATACCCTGAATAGTTCCAACGTTCTGACGGAAGACCAAGAAGAGGATATGTTTGCTCATCGCTCGGGTGTGGTAAACCCTCGCCTTGAAGATGATCCGTCTGTCTACGTCTTTATGAGAAAGCTTGGCAATCCGTCCCGACCTCCGTTCTATGAGGGTGGTCAGTGGTGGTTCTCACGTGGGTCTGCCCTGTCAATTCAAGAGTTTATCGCACCTGATTTTTGGTTTGTATAAGGTCTGTCACCGTAATATTCCTTTAGAGGGTCCTGGGTGCGATGGGCTCGATAAGAGAACCACAAAACATAAGGTGAGGGACGCACCTCGTCGTAGGCCTTCCTCTTCTCGGCGTCGTGTCTTTGTTTCTCCTTCTCCTCGGCAGCCTCTCTCGTCTCGGACCTAAGAAACCTCTCTTCCGTCAAGGATAAACTCCTATCTCGCCTCCGCCCGTGATTGTGATGGTTAGTGTCGACCTGCGGAGGCGGATGGGCCTCTCCATTTGGCTTGGCGAAGTCAATGACATTCTGGCGGCCAGCGACTTCATCAGCTTCCTCGTCACTGACCGTGTTCTTGAGCGAGTCACGCTTGTTGCTCGTCGTGGATGCAACTTTACGTATGAAGTGTTTTACCTTGGACATCGAGCAAGCAACGTAGAGGAAAAGAAACTGAGGATGGGATCGAAACGTTACTCGCACGAACCCAGGTGATATTTGGCGTTCGACTCCCTTGCTGACGTCAGGGTGGTGACGTCGCTGAGGTGGGCAGGATCGTCGATATTCTTCCGCTCCCCACGGCCACGGGTCTTGTGAGCACGAACATCAACTCCCATAACATCGTTACTGATTACAGGCTATACACACGGAATGTCAAGAGGAGAACAAACAGAAATAGATAGATACTCTAGTCATTCAGCAGCACCCAGAGTTCTGTTTAGCGTTAGGGTCTATTGTCGGTGCAACCTGGATAACACCTCCAGCAGATGGCTTGATTGGGTCATTATCGGGTTCAAGAACCTTGCTCGAAACAATGTTATAGATATCTGTCAGTGAAACGTGAGCTCCTGCAAGGTAGACGTGAAAAGTCACGAGTAGCTACCAGTCAGGATGGCTGAGAATGCCTCGGACACGTTGGAAGATTCCAAAGCTGAGGTTTCCATGAACAATAATCCGTTCTGGGCTGCAGAAAAGTCAAATTACACGACCTCGTTGGAGGGTGTCAAGGACAACCTACACGCAAAGGCCGCAGCCTCATCCGTAGGTACGGCCCTGAGGTGCTTTAAATCACTCTTGTTACCGACCAACATGATGACAATGTTGGAGTCAGCGTGATCTCGAAGTTCCTTCAACCAGCGACCGGCGCTCTCAAAAGTATCCCTCTTCGAGATGTCGTAAACCACAAGCGAACCAACTGCCCCGCGATAGTACCTAGCAACAAGCAGGTGTTAATACGCTGCTATACGAAATGAAGACACCGGAACTTACGCTGCAGTAATAGCACGGTACCGTTCCTGACCAGCTTTCATAAATAGCATTGGTCCACAAATCGACACTGTAGCACAAGATTGGACCCACCAGTATCCCAGATCTGAGCCTTCACCTGTTTGCCATCCACGGTAATGACCTTGGTCGCAAACTCGACCCCAATAGTCGACTTGGAATTCTGGTTGAATTCATCTCTAGTGAAACGTCCGAGCACTGATTCTCTGCATGAGTGTTGCCGTCTACTGTATAAGGGGAGCGACTGGACACACAGTTTCTAAGAAAAGAGGTGAGCGTCCATCATCTTCCGGGTAATACGTGGGCGAGTGATGGGGGGAATGGCAGACATACGATTTCCCGACTCCAGAATCACCAATCAAAACGATCTTTCAAGGATCGACCAGTCAGCCTTTTCCACACAGCGACCCTACACATATCCTAGGACACATACCTTGAACAAAAAATCGAAGGAGTTGTTGAGGTCACCCATGGCGGCTGTGGTGGAAGGCAAGCGTGTGGACGTAAGTAGTGCCACCACCGCCTGGCCTTGCCGACAGATTGTTTGTGCTTGTTTTATTCCCCCACGCTCGGGTCTGCTCGATACTGGACTCCCCTCTGTTTAACCTTGCACCCGTTCGCTGTGACCACAGTTGGTACTCTGACATGCTGAACTGGCAGGTTGACTCTCGACCAGCTCAAAGCGGAAAAGCCATGGTCAGCCTCAATGGATCATCTTAGGGCGCTTATTACATTGGCATAGGCCATGGTCCTTTGTCCGACTGAACAAAGCAGTTTCCATGTGAGACAACTCTTGGGTGGCCTATTTCGCCACAGGCCACAAATCTGCAACTGTTTCCATAGTGGACACATTGTCTCTTTTTCTTCCTAACCACCAACGACGCTGCTCGCCACTGCCCATCCGAACCTCTTTGCACGATCATCATGTCCTCTCACACAAACGTCAACGACTCCTCCAACCCTACCGCCGGCTCGCTCAACCAACGGAACCGCGCCCTGCGAAGGCAAGAGTCCATGCTCTTGATTGAACCCATGCCTGCCATCCACCGAACCATCAATGTTAAACAACAAAACATAACACAGGAACATGTAAAGCCAACCCTCGGAGTCCCACTTGAAAAAGTAGAAAGGCACAAGGACCTGTGGTTCGAAGACGGCGATGTGATCATCTGGGCTGAGGACCAAGACGCCTCTTTGCTTTTCCGCGTTCATCGCCGGGTCCTGAAGGAAAGTGAAGCCGAGCCATTCTGCACAGTCGTCAACTGCGACTACCCGAACCCGGAGACGTCTGGCGAGATGTTTCTAAATGGCGTTTGGGTTTTAAAATACCATGAGCAGGACCCTATTGATATCGTCCTTGTGCTCAAGTGGATGTACGAGCGACCGTAAGTCAGGCTACCTCTCCTACGTCCGGCCTAGAGAATGACGCCTCCGTAGATCCATATCAAAACGCTCCACTATTCCCTTCATAGCCCTCAAGACTTATCTGGAGCGGTCTGATGAATGTTTCAGCCCTCCCATGCGTCGATGCGCGCTGGAATACTTATGGAACATGCTTCCAACCAGCCTCAACTACCACCAACGCGTCCCAACCCTCGTCGGGGACTGTTACTCCGAAAACCCTCTCCTGTTCTACAAGCCTTACGTGCTCCTCACCCTCATCTTTCTCTCTGCGCAGCATCAACTGGTTGCCATACTCCCCCTCCTTTACTACTACATTGCCCAGTGGCCCGTGGACTGGATTACCGATGGTGTCCCCGCCGCTTATATGGAGTGGAATAATCCATCTCCTGATGATTCTCGCTTCCCGCTTCCACGAAAACATATTATCATCGTTCTCGCAGGTCGGGAGAGGCTCATTCACATGCGGGAGACAAAGGTCTTCAATTTCATGGACGATTTCACCTCGAATGGGACGACACTCGACATCCCGACCCAGGGGTGTGACGGGGCAAAGAGGCAAGAAACGGGGGAGACCTGCTTCGAGTGGTTGATGCGAGTCTGGTTCTTCATGAGCCGCTTCAGGTTCATTGCACGTCCTTCCGCACTGGAGATCATGAACATGGGACAGTGGGCGGAGTTGAAGGGGAATTGTTGTGAAGCATGTGCTAATAGGGTAATGGTACACATGTTGGAAGGTCGGGATGATGTGTGGAAAGCTCTCCCGAGCGCGTTCGGATACCACAACTGGGATTTCGTCGTGGAGCGGCAGAAATGTGTGGAGAAGGACTTTGAGGCTGAAATCTGTTAAAGTTTCCTTTCTCCCTCTGATTCTTGTGTGTAACATATAGCCTTATAACTTTCCTACCTCTAAAACTGTATCGACCAGCCTAGAACACCTAATACCCGGATACAATTTCTGCGCGATGTGGGCAACGTCAGTGGTATCGATATTCAGCAACCGTTGAAGAGCGTAGATTTCTTTTCGGCATCCGCGGCAGAGCAGACACCGCGATCAATCTGCACAACGGCAACTGGCGCCCGCGACGTCCTTGGAGCCCTCCCTCCAAAATGTCGGCGATGGATTTCTTCTCACAAACGTACATTGCTATCCGTGGGCCGACAGGTGCCCCTCAGTCCCCTCTAGAAACGATCACAAAGCTCGTAGATCGACTCGGGCCATCAACGCTCCTCTCTGACCGTCGGGCATCCATCCTGGCCCTCAAAGGGCTCGCAAAAGATCACAAGCTTCGCCCTGCTGTTGGAGATCACGCTCTACGTGGCCTTTTGGATGTGCTGGAGAACGATGCAGAGGTTGACCCTGATATCGCGCTCCCCGTGGTGGAGATATTGAATTTGTTATGCGACCCGGAGGACGATCCTTCAATGAAGACGTTGGGGCCAAACTACATGGACATCATTCTGGAGAACGATAGGGCGGTGCACAAACTGCTCATGTTGGCTTCTCAGCAGGCCTTCACTCCTCGTACTGCCACCTTGAAGCTCCTCGGTATTCTACTCAAGCATCGGAGAGCAAAGACACAACAGTACTTCCTCACGCTCCCGACTGGGCCGTCGATCGTGCTCGCGATGTTAGATGATCCACGAGAAATGATGCGTAACGGTCAGTACCCGTGGTTTTTGCAAACGGCTTGACACTGACGTTTACAGAAAGTCTTAGTTTCTGGGAGCTGTTGATCGCGAAGAGTCAAGACATCCAAAAGCTTCTCGCGTTCCAAGGCGCCTTCGAGAGATTGTTTAATATCATTGAATCCGAAGGAGGCATAGAAAGTCGCGTCAATGTGGAGTCTGCCCTGACGTGTGTGGATACCCTTCTCAGATTTAATAGTGCGAACCAGGTAGGCCGTGATCATCTCTCCCTTTTTGTGGATACTGATGCGGCCTGTAGAATTACTTCCGTGAGAGCACTTTCCCAACCGTTCTCCTCTCCCTTCTTCAGTTCCCCCCGGATCTTCCTCCGCAAGAACCTGCACCTCAACAGTTCGCTCTTCAGTTCTGGGACGAACTTAAGGAGGTCAACACACATCTCGTAGTGGGAATGATTGGCCTGTTAGTCTCGTCCAAAGTCGGTAAAGTCTGTCTTCTCTCGACTCGGCCACGACGTTGGTATTCACACTTTCTTTCGATAAATAGGCACAAGCTACATGGACTGCCGCTCGTTGTCTTTTGGAACTCGCCTTGGCTTCCAATGCTCCTACTCGAGTGAAGGCGAAGGCACTGAGCTTGTTACCTGGAGATTTCAACCTACCACTCACGCAGATGATCGTTACGCCATATATTCCCGTCCCGGACACGAACGGAGAAGAGTGGGACCGATTGGAATCCTCCTCGGCGTTTGATGTCCTTGTCGAGCTGGTACTTCATGCCGAGTATAATGGCACGATTGCGCCATCCAGGAGAAGGGATTCACTCGAATTAAGGGCCGCTGCTTTGCGGGTATTCTGTGTGAGCGGGTTTTTTTTACGCTCAGTGATGATTGACTGACTTATCGTAGAATTTCGTGAACAACGATGAAATGAAGGAGGTGATCGTGCAAGGTCTCCTCCCACGAGAAGGTCAGTTTCGCGACGCGCCCTCTTCGGTATTCTCTGACAGATACTTGTAGGATCCTCACCGATAACTCCCCTCCTCCATTGCCTTATCATCCCTCACAACACCCCTCTCGATATCACAGCAACAACATCTACCCAATTCGCCTCTCTAGTTTTTGCTCACCTGATTAGGGGGACTCCGCGGGCAAAAGCCGCTGCTCTACAAATCGTGCCCCCGTCGGGAGATGTTCCTACCTCCAGTGAAGGCCACTTTTTCGTCCCAGCCGACAATAATGGGAGTGCACCTCCGCCGCCACCCGAGGATGAAGATGAACCACTGCCACTGATGCAGATCTTGACCGAGCATCTCTCACTGGCGTTCATCTCCCGCCCGAAGATGCAGGTTGGCGATTCTCCAACGAGGGAGACTCGGGAGTGGGATCGAATTATTATCAATTACATTTGTTTGTTGGTTCAGTGGTTATGGGAGGACCCAAAGAGCGTTCGGGCGTACCTGGAGGCTGGAGGTCTTACCCTGGTGCGTTTTTTGTTTTGATGTAATTGCGAGTAGTGAGGTTGAACGTTACCTTTCCTCAGTTGGTAGAACCTATCGGGCAGCCCATCGAAGCGTCTGACTGTCTCATTCCATCATTGTGTGCCTTCCTTCTAGGGACTTGCTACGAGTTCAACCGCGAGCCAGGGGAAATAACGAGGTGAGTAAACACATCTACCGTCGAATTCGGGGAGAACTGACCTACTAATAGAGCGACGATCCACCAGGTCATCACTCGGCTAGGTGTTGACACGTTGACCGATAAAATCGGCAGCGTGAAGGAGGACGTACGTTTCAGAGAAATAGAGCCGGAATCCTTCGTGCTGGGATACCCAACACCAAAAGAGGCGAGCGTCGACGCCGAGATTGACGGCGAGGCAGAGGCCTGGTTTGATTGGGCGTTCTTAGACTTTTGGAAGTCAAACTACTGTAATGATGCGGTCTTTGAACACCGGTTTTCGCGACTGACACAGGTCCTTGGTTCTAGATACTTCTCAGAGGGCTATCGCGGCGGGACCAAGCTCGTCTGCTACCGCCACCTCGAGTGGTGGTTCTGGTCAAGGGACCGACCAGGAGACCCAGTTGTTGTTGTCTTCGCTGCGTGAGGTGATCTCAAATCAGGCGCATGAAATCCAGACGTTGCAGAAGAGCATCAAGGATTTTACCACCTCAAACAAAACCAAAGGCGACGAGGTACGTTCTATTTATCCACCTTTCCATCCAAGATTTACTGATCAAGAGTTTAGATTGCGTCTCTGAGAGCTCAGGCAGACTCGCTGAAAAAGGAAGTTACCGAAGGGGAGGAGAAGAGGAAGGAGAGTGAAAAGGAACAGGAAGACTTGCTTGTCCTTTTGGACGAGCTGAGTAGTAAGAGGAGGAGAGACAAAGAAAAGATGAGGGGCGCCGGGTTGGAGGTGTCCGAAGATGAAGATGAAGATGATGGGGGAGATGAGTGATTGTGCTGACGGTATCCTCTTTCATCTTAGGGTCCGGATGTCTTACTGTAATCGATTGTGTTTAGATTGAGGTCGGATGCCCGGACCTTTCTCGTGGGGAACACCGGGAGGTCTGACTTCTGACGTGAGTCACTGGTCTCGCACAGCTTTTGCAGGTAGAATTCTGTTGATGATATACTCCGATCGTCGAATGAACGGTCGGTTATAACGTGCGGCATAGTGGGGGGATGTCTGGAGTAATCACTGCATGCTTCAACCCCATCCACGAACTTGTGCTTTAGCATGCCTTTGTTCAGCGTCCATTGGTCACCCGGGGAAGACCTTAGGCTTGCAATCAACATGCTCGCATCTCTCGCACTCACCTCACCCCTCCAGGAGGAGACCTCGAGCTCCTCTGTGCCGCACCTACCCACCATGATTCCCCCGCGTGGGTACCCATCATACGCGATCTTGGCGTTGGGACACGTGAATTCCTACACGGTGAAATTCTGGAGAGTACTCTTCACATCCCAACATCAGATGACCCTGGACGTCTCGGCGGGAATTCATCACGTCATCGACAAGCGCCGAAACGAAGGACACCGGATATCGTATCCGTCGCGCATATAGTGCTGTGGTAGCACACCATCAGCAACGGTCTCCGCTCCCCTCCTGATCCCAAGAAGACAAACTCTTAGACGCACGTGGTGGGGTACATAGGACTTTTAGGCGTCATCCCATGCTACGGGTCTGTCAGCATTTATTGGAACTGGGTTAAGATCGATCTATTTTACCCCGTGGGCGCACCCCTTTCATTTCGGATACCCTAGGTCGCCTCTTTCTTCGACGAGGCTGGTCAAGCAGGCGTTCTTCTGCGGTGATTGTTCGGATGAGAGGGTCAGAGAGTTCAAGACACCGGAAGTGGCACCATACGAATCCTTCGCTTTGCCGCTGGGGACCTTCAGGGCGTTTGTAAACCCCGAGAAGATCGTACGGACAGTTGGGTTAACAAATTCTTCCGGATACGAACCTACAGAAGACTTGCGGCCCCGTGTGTTGGTTATTGGTGGAGGGAAGGATGTCCTGATGAAACCGAGGGCCATGACGAGGTTGGTCTGTCTGCTCCGCAATGTGGTCAAGGTAGCGTCTGGATCAGCGGCGAACAACGACGATTCTCAAGGAGGTATCAAGCACGGAGTAGAGTTCAGGGTCGTCCAGGGAAGTGGATGTCATTTGATGGACGACCCACACTGGGAGGAATGCGCGGAAAAAATCCTCAGATTCCTGGAGTAAAAAAAAAGATAACATGGATACGTTATATTTTGCTATAATGTCGAGTAATCACCAGGATTGGAAGCGCAAAGCGAATCCCGCTTCACGTTTGTATCAATGATCAGGTTGAAACCGGAGATGGTTGCGAGAATGGTGTGCCCTTGTCGGATCCTTTGTCTTCCGACAATGACGGGGCGCACAAGAAAGGGAGAAAAAAAGGCCTTTAAGGTGCGAGCGCTGTCCAGCTGAGACAGGAAACCTGACACTGTACGCTCGACGCCGGTCGCCTGACTGATGAATCGCAAAGTGTGACAGGATGGGATCCCGGAAGGCTGGACCCTTGATCGCTTGATTCACGCCGCCCATCCTCGCTCGGTTTTCCGTCAAGTTGTTTGTTCTGCACGACGAGCACAACGACACTAGCTTTCGAGGCGGCGACTCATCGCTCACCATGCATCAACAACCAATGGCTAGACGAACATCGTCCGCTACTTCCCTGGCCAGATTTGCTCGCGCAAACTCCCCAGAGTTCGCCAATCGCTCACTCGACTTCTGTAACGCCTTCTGGGGAGTTGGAGATGGAGGCGTCGACGTTCTGTTCGCCAGGATGCGTGGTGGTACGAGGACAATTGACGAGTTGAGAGCGTTTTGGAAAGAGAGGTACGCTATCTGCGCAGCCACCCATCTATCGTCGTAGTAGGATAGACTTCGGCTCATCCCCGATACGCTCCAGAGCAAGCATTGAAGAAGAGTATGCAAAACAACTCGCAAGGCTTGCTAAACAAAATCTAGGCAGGGATGAAATAGGGTACGTCATCCTACCATAGTATCCTGAGCTGGATGAGGTATTCATGCTTTTCTCCTCCAGCGAACTTCGAAATTCACTTGACACCATTCGACTGGAGACAGATAAGCAGGCTGCGTATCATGGCAACCTCGCTAAACAAATTCACGCTGATCTCGAGGCTCAATGCTCCACCTTCCTCGCCCGCCAATCTCAATTCAAGCGCACCATCCAGGGCACAATCGAGAAAGAGTTCAAGACAAAAAATACCCAGGAGTCCTACGTCAATAAGGCTCGGGAGAAATATGAGTCTGACTGCGTGAGGATCAATTCCTACACTGCTCAAAGTACCCTCATGCAGGGTAAGGACCTTGATCGCATTAACAACAAACTCGAACGTGCCCAGCAGACCGTTCAAGCCAATGAAAAAGATTTCGCCAACTTTTCCAGGGCCCTCCAGGACACTGTGCAGAAGTGGGAACAAGATTGGAAGGCCTTTTGTGACGCCTGCCAGGATATGGAGGAGGATCGGATGGAGTTTATGAAGGATAATATGTGGGCTTATGCCAACGCGGTGTCGACCGTTTGTGTGGCTGATGACGAGGTCAGTTGAACCACCTTTATCTTGAACGTGGCGCAATGATTAACTTTTATCAGTCCTGCGAGAAAATACGAGTTGCCCTCGAACAACTCGAACCTGAAAAAGACATGGAGAATTTCGTTCGTGACTATGGCACTGGAAACGCGATGCCTGACCCCCCTCAATTCGTCAACTACGCGAATCCAGACGCTATCCCCGCTTCGTCCTCACGGCCAACGTCTCGGCCCGCTCACTTTGTTCGTGCCTCAAATCGCACCAACCAGCCCCGCCAAGAGTTTATTCCTCCACCCGAGGAGGAACCGAATCCCAACAACAACGTCGCCGGTGTCGGATCTGGACGTCGGAACTCGGTCTCTATTTCAGACCCGGCTATCAACGGCTCCTCCAGTCAGAGGCAGGTCAACGGGTACGGCGCAGGCGGTTCCGGTCAATCTAGCGGCCCTTCGGCGGCCGGAGATGTCACCTCCCCACAGACGATGCTGAGGGTCGGTGATCAAGCACACTCCGCCAATCCGGATCAAAATTCTCAGTCCTTCAAGCCTGGTCACTCTTCTGGAGGATCGAAAGTTGGGCAGGAGAATGATCCGTTGGCCAAGCAGATGGCAGAGCTGAGGAGTGCGAGCGCTACTGGGCGAAGGAACAGTTTCGTTCAGAGGGAGCAGCAACAGGAGACCGGTCCCACAAGAACTAGCGATTATAGCAACTCTGCAGATATGGTTGTTGGAAGTTACCCGAGTCCTTCGCGTCCTGTCTCTCCCAGCCGACCAACAGCAGCGCTTATGCGACCTCCGGCAAGTACTGGCACCTCTACTGGTGTGAACGTAGACGCCGTCCTCGCGGATTACCAGCAGTCACTGCCTGGGGAAGGCAAGTCGCACAGCAGGACCAACAGTCGACAGAGTCAGATCGGCTCTAGTCAGCTATTAGAGCGGCCTGTTTCTCGAGAAGGATTCGCTGGAATCGGATCTCAAGGAAGGACCCCCAGTCCCACGTTTAACGGATCGAGGAACGCCAGTCCTATCCCACCCCACCAAGGATCTATCTCACGACCATCTGCTATCTCTACCTCCACACCAGGTCATACTGCGCGCCAGGACTCCGTCACCGTCCCTCAACAGAAACTTCCCAATCGCGCGACGACCCCGAACAGTGTTGGAATTGCTTTGGACCCAACGGGAAAGGTATCCATTGACTCTATGGCTGACGTTTACCAGTCCCAGCCTCAACACAACCAGTCCGCCTCTCAACCATCGCAGTATCATGCTCCTCCACAAAATCAGCAGAACAGTGGATTCCAGAGAAGGCTTAGCACCAGTCACAGTAATGGCAGCATGAATATCTCTGGGCAGCACTCGCATATCCCGCCACAGACCCAACCTCCTTATGGGGCTCCGCCTCCGGCACCTTATCAGCAACCGCCTCCCCAGCAACCACCGCCTCAACAACAGCCACACTATATGCAGCCACCCACCCAACAACCTCCCCCGATCAACTATCAACAACACCATTACCAGCCTCAGCCGGAGTATACCCAACCTCCCGCACACCCTGCTTATACACAGCAGCAACAAGGATTGGCTAGGGGCCAGAGTCTGCCTGGTGGATACTACCAACAACCGGTGCAACCACAGCAGCAACCACAACAGATCATGAACGGCTACAGGAGCGCGAGCCCACAACCCGTACACAACCAACCGGTTCAGGCTCAGCAACACGGTGTTAGCGCGGCTCCCACGGGTCAGTATACGGAGAATGGCCGACCCGTTTTGTTCTATGGTGCGTTCAAAGTGTTCAAGTTTTCGAAAGCATTTCCTAATGTCCCGGATCTTTAGTCAAAGCGCTGTACGATTACACCGCGTCGATTGAAGAAGAATTCGACTTCCAAGCGGGAGACATCATTGCTGTTACGTCGACTCCGGAGGATGGCTGGTGGAGCGGTGAATTGTTGGATGAGGCGAGGAGGCAACCTGGACGACACGTATTCCCGAGCAACTTTGTTTGTTTGTTCTAACCTCTCTCTTGCTCTGTCGACCTTAAGCTCCCCTTTAACCACCCTGGTCGAATTCGCGCGACCGAGTGAGGTCACCCTATGTCTTGCTTACATCCATTCTCACCCATTCCCGCCCTTTCTTCAGTGACTTCCTTTCAACATTCAATCTAACCTATTCCTTTTTTTTTCTTCCTTATGGTTTTCCTCCTATTTTATGTGCTTTATAAGAATGAGCGTGGTGAACTTTCTGCGACTGTTTTCGAGGCTGTGGCGAGTGAACTCGAGGAACGCGATCGATGACGCGATCGAAGATTCGATTGTCTCTTTGCCCGCTCCCATTATCATTGAGTAGCCTTCAACTGCTCTCCCTCATCTTCGCCTCGTCGTCCTTGTAAATCTCCGTCATGGACGCTGTGAACGAAGCGATGCAGGCTTTCAAACAAGTCGCTCTCAAGGGGAAGAAGGACGAGCGACTGACTGAAAGGGTAGACTCTTTGGCAACAGCTCTTCATTTATTGGTATCCAATTTTGAATGGAATCTACTCGAAAAGGCTCTTTTACAAACATCGATGCGCAGGATGTTTCTCTGAGCACCGATTCCCAAATATTCGAAAAGCTCATTGTGGCAGTCAGAGAACCGTTCGTTCCATTATACGAGAAGTTCCCGATGCAAGCCTTTCAACTCTCTGTGTCGATCTTTTCGTTCTTGTTCCACGAGAAGATAATCACGCAGTTGACTGCGGGGAATAAAGCATTGCAGTCGAGCTGGGAGGATGTTGCGGAGTCGCTATTATCTGGTGTCCTGGTGAGCGAATCTTTGCTTAGATCATGGGGTGGTACCGATGCTGTATTCAGGACTTCTTAGAAACGTGCTCCGATAGTGTGTGATTTTTCGTTTCTCATGAGATTGTGTACTGAGTTGTCCGACTAGTCACTATCTTACGAACGGTTGCTTCGGCCCTGTACCCAGTCCTTTGCCGCATATGCTTCTCAACAGCGTTTTGCTCAAGTATTACTATGGGTAGCACCCTACGTTATACTGTTAGCGAACGCGTCCCTGCACTTGTCTGTTTGGAACTAAAACATCCCATCCTAGGCATTTACACTTCTCGTGGACTCCGCAAATGAGCCTATGAATAAAGAGATGTTGCGTGACCCGGAATACCTTGGGAGGTAGTGCATATACACGTAATCCCCATCTCACGCTGACGTTTTAACCAGTCGACGGCTCGGTGCCGCACTTTATGGCTCGAAAGGTTAGTTTAGCTGGGTGTTAGCTTTGACGCAATGTGCTCATGTGCATCTCTTGCAGACTACGTAGTCCTGGAAAACCTCCTCCTGCTCGTACTTATAATTGCGCCGAAGTTCGAGTTCATGGACCAACGGAGTACCTTCATGCGCGAGGTCTTCGTCATGAATCATCCCGAGGACACTGTATGCGGCGAAAGTCTCGCAAGGATCCTGACAAGACCGGCCGAAAGAGATTCGGATCTTCTTCAAGCTCAGGCGATCGACGTTCTCGCTAAAAGTAACCTTATGTTGTGAGTGAAGATGCGGTTGTAGCGGATTTTTGCTGACTGGATCCCACGCATAGTCCTCAGCCTTTCGATGTTACGCAGGTTGATTCGTGCGGCTTGAGGTTCCCACAGAAGCCTCCTCAACAGCGCCTGATTGTCGATTATAAGTCTCTCTTGGCAAACGTGATCAAGGTTAGGAGTATGTTGTGGGTCTTCCACGGACTCTGACGAAGGTCCTTGTAGGACGAAGGATACGAGTCATTCCGGATGCCATTCGACCAAATCTGTGGTATTTCGTTCTCAGCGGTCGATAAAAAATCGCTCACCAAGGTGGTGGTACAAACTTCATCTGCCCCGAGGATCCAATCGCGTCCACTCAAGGTGCCGGATGGACAGTCGCCTTCCGTGACGTTTGAAATCCTGGAAAGCGACGTGCTGAGGTTCAAACGCGCGCTGAGATCTCGCGGAATCGTGAGTATTTCTGCATAGTTTGGTTTCCTCTGCTGACTCTGACCTCACTCACAGGCAGTAGCATCGCATATATCAGTCAGCCAAGAAGGTCCACGACTGGAATTTGATCGAGGGAGTGATCCTGTTCCGGAGATCCTAGCGTCTGTGGTAAGCTAGCTTTCGAGATAACCAGCACGAGCGCTCACGGGGTTTAAGCGCAAGGTTCAAACGATTGAGCGAGTCATGCAACTCAGCCAGCGGAGCGATGACTCACCCGAGGACAAGGATGACCAGGATCGTGAACATCCTCTGCTTGTCAACGAATCACCGGTGTCTCCTGTAGTTCACTCTAGTCGCACTGTCTCTGGTACTCAGGAGGCAACTGCTACCACTTCCTTGAGCTCCGTTCCGGCACCACCCCGGATTTTCCCTGACCTTCTGGTTTCTCACAAAATACAGACGACAACAAAGACTACTACTACAATATCAAATGGCAAACTTGCCGACGTCACTCCCCGCTCGAGGGCTCCTCGTCAGCCATCGGCTTTCGTTCCCGCAACACCATCCCAGAACAAGATTTTGCGCAAGGACGTCTTCGGATCTGGTGACACGGGCCTATCGGAACTCTCTGATGACTCTGAAGCGGACTCCATGAAAGCCTTGTCTCGGAAGCTCGCTGCGAGGACTGATTCTATGACTGCCATTACGAAACGTGCTTCCATCATCGCTGATACTGTTTCTTCTAATGGAACCTCTGGAAAGAAAATCGCGAAACGAAGGGTTCTGGACTCTGATGACGAGGAAGTACTTTCGAGTTCTAGGAAAGGTGCTAAAGGTGGCTCAAAATCTGGTGCTGGTAACGCAAAGAAAGTTCTGACCGTTGTGGTCTCTGACCTGGGGGACGATACACTTCCCGCTCCCGCTCCTTTGAAAAGTAAGGTTTCTTGTAAGCTTCTGGGAGCGATCGTGTGTGTTTATTCTTTGCAAAGAAGGGCGTCCTAAATCCACTAAGAAGAATCCTGAACTTCTTGATGAGAAACCGAAACCACTCGTCAGGGATAAGAACACAAAGAGGAAGAGGGAAGAGAGCGATGGCGATGACAAAGTGGGAGGAGTCGCTGATGTTCGAGAAAGGCCACCTCCCGTGAAACGAGCTCGAAGAACTGCTGGCGGAAAACCTAGTACCACCAAGGTGGAGCCTCTCTCCCATATTCCCCCTACTCCCCCAAGAGACTCTCAGGTACTAAGGAAAGTCCGTCCTGCTGCCAAGAAGAACGCAAACTACAGTAGACGTGCCAAAGCTGCTCGAATTTCTTCCCCCACTCGCGACTCCGCTGCACTCTCTGATGGTGATCATTTCCCCGATACTCTGGACCTGAAAACTCACCCCGTCGATCCTCTTGTTGAACCCCTTCTCATGGATGATGGTGGTGGTGATTATGCTTCTTCTCCCCCTGCTCGGAAACCGAAACCCAAATCAAAGACTGCCACTAAACCTAAATCTACGCTGGCTGAAAATACCGCGCCTGCAGAGAAATCAAATACTGTCACTGTGAAAATTAAGGCGAAGACTCAGGCTGGGACTCGTGCCAGTGTTTCTGCTACAAAGACTAGGGATGTCGATGGCGGAAAGATCGTGAAGGTGGGTCCTCCGCGGAAGGTGAGGGCGAAAGCGGAGAGGAAACCAGAGGTTGTATCGGCGGATGAAGGAGGCGATAAGGGCGGGGAGGAAGAGAGGACGAAAGTTGAACTGGCCAAGGATCCCCCAGCGATCATCGAGGTCTCTTCCACTCCACCGGAACCTCCTAAAGCGATCTTCCCGAAACACAAACCGGTTTCTCGAGCGACTTTACGAGAGGTTCTTTTCAATTCCCTTCGTTGCATTCGCGCTTCTGTTATCGTAGCGCTAATCTGTTTCATACCAGGAGCGTGCGACAGACGCGCCCAAAACCGACAATCCGACAAAGGCCCGTCCCGCGCCGAAGAAAAAGGTCACTTTGCCCCAGGGTGAGAGAGATGCTCGGGTTGAAGAAGTGATTGCGGAACCGATGGAAGTTGTCGCTGTCCCTGCCCCACGACCAGCGCGATCGACTTCCACCGAAAAGAGGGCAAAGATGCCGACGAAGCCGATCTCGGAACAGGTGTTTGCAACGAGTGTCGAGCGGAAATGGGATGATCAAACATCTGAACCCACTGAAGCTAAGCAGCCACCTGCGGCCGAGCTACACGCCACAAATAATTCGTGCTCGGTCGAAGCCAATCCTCCAACTGCGGTATCCAGTAGTGTCGACCATGTGGTTGAGGCTGAGGTGGTGGTTACCAGTGCCCAAGTATGCCATATCAATGACAACACTACCCATTCCCCGTTGACTTGTAATTTTCACCAAGGGCTTACACGACATGGACGTCGAACCCGACAAATCTGATCCCATTGTTGCCGAGTCGCCCATGAAGGTTTTTTCGTGTTCCAAACTTTCAAGCCTGATTCGCGCTGATGATTTGCAGGTCCAGACCGTTGGGAGCGTAACAGCTCTCCCGGCGCGTATTCGGGAGCTCGCTGAGCTCGAGGAGCCTCACCCGCTCGAAATGAATCCCGACGATGGAGAGTCTCTCGAGGGCGGGATCCGCGGTTTTGCACCTCTACAGCCAATTATGGATCGAATGCCTGTTGGTATCTCTACACCCAAAGAACGCTTGGGGGTCAGTGCAGGCAAAGAGGCAACTGTGCAATCGACTCCGGCTATGTTGCCTCGTGGACCGCAACAAACGGGGCAGATGACGTTTAGAAAACCGAAGGTTACGTTTGCGACGACTCCGTTCAAGGAGACGGAGGCAGTTCGCTCTGTTCAGAGCGAGATCACGCCCAGAAGCGGGGTTCAGCGGAGGACAATTTTCGAGGACGATGTATTTGGAACGAACGGCGCCTGGAAACTGACACCCGCAAAGAATTCGGACAAACACTTTGCTTTGATTGGGGTAAGGGCTTCCCTTTGATTCTGTGTAACAGAGGACGCTCGGGGCCCTAACCGACCGCGGTAGGTCTTGAACGATATTCAGGACGTGATTGTGAAGAAGATCACACATCAATTCGAGGTTGCTGAGGAAGAGGCGCGATTTGCTCGGAATGACGTCCATAACGAAGCCCTTACTGATTTCAAGAAGATGCATTCGCAAAGGTATGCGGACACGAGGAGTCACGAACCGAGGAACGATAGAACAAAGCTGATGCAGTGTTTCATGATCCAGGGCGGTCCAATTCAATGCGCTGGTGGACCTGGAAACAGCTTACGCTACTCGAGAGAGAGAATTAGTGGTGGCGTATGAAGCTACCCTTGCCGTGAACACTGAGATCCTTGGTCACGTCCGACAGAAAATCAGAGAACACGATGAGAGGAATTTGGTTGGCAGGTTACCAAAGACGTTGAGGAAGAGCCCTATATCTGCGCTGATGAACAGTTATCTGAAGTGACTCTGACTTTTTCTTTGTACTGTGTTTGGTGAGAGATGAATGAAAGGTGACACGCTTTATTGGACGTGCGTCCGTATAAGGATCCGAGTGCATGAAGAAAAACCGGAGCGTCGCCGACAGAGATTGATGAAACGCTAGCTTTGGCTTATGGTGGGAGATTTGTCGGATAGACCGGGATGCGCAACTGGACAGCCGATCCGAATAAACACTCCAATCACGAAACACTGCTAGACCTCGAGGCTGGGGGAAAGATTTGGTTGGCTGGCCATGGGAGCACATGTGTCATCGACTTGAACAGGTAAGAAAAACCATTCGTCTGTGGTACTTATAGCCTATCCCCCCTGCGAGCTACTCCAAGTGTAGCAGCCCTAGGCGAAAAAACCTCAGCCCTTTCAAAACCCTTCTTCCTGGGTTCCCTCCCTTCCCCTTTCACCCTTCAACGTCCGCTGCCAGGTGTCTGCGCCTTGGCTCGGTCCCCACCTCCGAACACTGCCAGAGAAAGGCATAGTACGATATCACGAAATTCGCCATTATCCGTCACCAGTGTCTATAAACTTATCCAGCCACTCGGACCAAACGCCACAGCCGATTTCAGCTTGGACCAGCCGTCTGTCATTCTTCCCCTCGGTCGTTACTTATCCCCCTCCCCCTTCATCGTCCATTCTTGCCGGCTGATTACTCGGTCGAGGTACGCAGCAACGAAACAAAAGGCGATAACTTCCATCCTATCCCGCGTCCCTTCCCTTCTTCGCTTCACTCGTCCCTGTCTGAACCATCGCCCACCTTGTTCCTCCCTCTTTTATCCATTCTCTTCCTGATCGTCTTTTAGTCTTGTCCCATCTGTTTCCGGAGTTTTGAGTCCGAAAGTTCAAGGCGGCTACATAGAGAGAACGCAAGAGGGAAATGAACCACCGATCGCGTCCTG
The DNA here is from genome assembly GCA_014904855.1 of Thelephora ganbajun. Taxonomy (NCBI): domain Eukaryota; kingdom Fungi; phylum Basidiomycota; class Agaricomycetes; order Thelephorales; family Thelephoraceae; genus Thelephora; species Thelephora ganbajun. Next base: position 122,376 of record MU118014.1, read on the forward strand.
ACATCCCCCCACAGTGGCGGCCCTCACCGCACCTGCGCCCGCTCCAGACAAAGAGTCAAACCGCAGTCCTCGACCCTCGGTTGTCCTTATCTTCACCTCCCGAATCCCCTTCTCCCACTTTCCCCTTCCCGACGTTCCCTGACGAGGGTCCAGCTCGGACTCGTCCCAAATACCCTCCTTCCGACGAGCTTCAGGAAATCGAGGACGAGGAATACGTGACGAGACCTTACAATCCTTACAACCTCCCTCCTGCCTCTGTCATCACAGTCGAAGTCGGATCTCAATCTCAATCCCACCACTCCCTCTCACGGGTATCCGAATGCGACGGTCTCGATAACCCGGTCATCCCTGAGGACGAAGACGACGACGTCACCGAATCGCGGGCAATTACCATCTCGACTTTCCTCTCACCGGATCTCGACGCTCGACTTCCAAGAACGCCTGATAGCGATGATAACGTGGGGAGACGTGGTCGCCCGGTTTTTCAGCAACGCATCGCCGGTAGGGGTGGCGGGGGTGCTATCAGGTCCACTCCGCGGACGACTCGAGTTTCTCCCATGACTACGCCAACGAAGTCGAGGTTCAGTAAGGACACCCATGACAAGGAGAGCTGCGAGACGAGCTTCGCTTGTGTCGGTGCTAAAGTGGTCACAAGCAATTCTAAACGGAGGAACCTCGCTTCGTTGCTGGGCATCAGGAGCAAGGACGCGAACAAGAGTGCACCCAAAACCGTTTCGATAAACGACGAGAATGCGATGGATCTCGACGTTGACGATGGGCTGGATTTGGACCTCAAGAAGTTCAAGACTTCGACCTGGAGAGACGGGATTAGTGATGTTGGAAGTTGGGACGAGAACTTTTTCGCTGCTGGTGGAGGACGAGAAGATCGTGGAAGTGGAGAGGGGGGTAACAATGGTCAGCGGACGGAATACCTACAGACGGTGGGGGATACGGTGACCATCGCCTCGATGGATTTCATCATGCCGCGAGCAGCACCTCTACCCCCGAACCCATCACTTCCGACGATCCCAACAATGCCTTCCATATCACCATTCCCTCTCGATGATGTACCGCAAAACGCTTCGGTGGTCACCTCGACCCCAAGAACGAAAGAGAGGGCAAAGAAAAGCGCAAGGCGAACGGGAAGGATCATTGCGACCGAGTTCCCATCCCCTCCTATGGAAATTCACACCGTCCCAACTACGGCCTTTGGACTCGGGTTGGAAGGGATAGAGCTGGAATTGGCTATGGCTATGGATACGGATTTTATGGATATCGACGACCACCACGACGTCAATCTTCTGGACGCTGACGGTGATGTACATATGGACCAATTTACGGACATTATGCCTACTACGACGACGAAAACGACTGTTACGAACTGCCAGACGAAGGATAAAAGTAAAGGCCTCCAACTTAAGGCTACGGATGCTCAGAGACAGCAACAGCCTACTCCCGCAGACTCGATTATTCGTCTACCCCCTACTTCCCTCGCCCTCAAGACACCCTTCAATGGATCTACTCGACCCACTCATCCTACAGTTTCGAACTTCTCGGGGACTACTACGATGACGAAACCATTTCCCCTCCCTCAGGATCGGCAACTCCTGTTAACTCGCACTTTCAGCCCACGAACTCCCTTGTCAGGTTCAAAACCGCCAGTGCAAAAGTTGATGGGGAAGACTATGCTCTCGTTACCTTCCGTGTCTACTACGATTGCTACACCTCGGCCGGTACAGCGGAACGAACCCTCACCTGCAACACACACACAACAACCGTTGTCTCCTTTATCTCCTTCTCCGACTCCTTCACCTCAGCAGACGCCATGCCCCCCGGAGCGACTAGCTCGTGTGAAGAACCATCCCCGACCCGTTCACACAGCGGCGAAGCTTGTCCCTGTTCCCAAGGCCGCGGAGAAGGGCGGAGAGAGGGTCGTTGAGGAAATTGCGCTGGTGGCCAAGAATGCGCCGGTTAATAAGAGGACGGGTTCCATGGGCGAGGTGCAGATGTGCGCCCAAATTGATGAGTGTATCACCGCAACGGATAGGATGGAGGAGGTGGGCATTTTTCTCCTACCTTTTGTGGTTACTTCCTAACTCTATCTTATTGTAGACTCTGCGCTCTTGTAGCTATTTCGACTCGACACCATTCACAACCATCTGCGACCTGTTGAAGGGGGCATTGGTGGAGATGATGGGTACCATCGCGGGAGGAGCAGAAAGTAGCCTTGGAAGTGAAAAATCGGCTTCGAGTGTTGTTGTGACACAAGATGTCCTGCAGTGGAGGCAAAAGCACGAGCTGTTGGAGCAGTCCGTTCAAAAGTATGTTCCATGGTTCCTTCCTGCATTGTAAAGTGATCAATTTACATTCTACCGTGTAGGAACGTGCTCAAGTTTTGCCAGCTTGCCGAACACACGTGCAGCAAACCTCCAAGGATTAGTAGGGTGGAGGAAAGGATGGATAAGCTCGTGGCTTATCTACGGAAATTTCGAGATTTGAACATCCGGATCCTCGTAAGTCTCTTCCTAACAATCTTTGGTCCTATGGTCTAATCGCCATGGTCGATAGGCATCTTACGATAAGCTGCGTGTCCTTCTGCTGAGCGGGAGATTGGCGACCGCGGTTGCTCTCGCTCGCGCAAACTCTACTTCGAACTCCAAACGGAGGCACGAGGACATATCGGCATCTATGTCTATTCCCACAAACCAACGACCTAAACAACGACAACGGCCATCTGCGGTTGGTCCGGTCAAATCATCAAGAAGTGGTGATGGTACCTCCGCTCGGAGGGCAGATGGTTCCACCGTCACCAAGACCACGAGGAGCCAGAACACCCCAGCCCAGGTCACGAGAAAGAACGCGAACCGTACCGTGGTCATGACGCGTTCGGTTTCGATTGACGAATCTACCGCCGACATGTTCACCGCGAAGAGCCGATATACCCACGCATCGACAGGCGTACAGGCTCGAATCCGGGGTACTCGTGAAAACACACGCGATATATTATCCCCTCCACTCACCCGCTCAAACTCGAACACTCGGACTTACAACGACATGCCTACCTACTCTCATCTTCGCGTGCACACCACAAACCCGATGAACCGTATGTACTCGAACTCGAAGACGAAGGCGAGCTCTTCACAGGAGTCCAATGCGCTATCATCTCTGGAGAACCTTGTATAGAACCCCATGCGCTAATGAACATTTTACGATGTTATACTTTCTCCCTCATTTCATTCTCCTCCCCTCTCTTCGTGTTTTTGCTTTCTGATTGTTTGTTACGCCAGTGCTGTTGAGAACGTTCCTTACGCTGGCCGATGGTTTCCCTTCTTTTTGGTTGCGGTTTTTTCCTTTCTGTGTTGTCTGGGGAGGTGCATATAGTTGTTTCAAGGTTGCGGTGTGGTTGTCTTCATACATGTTGTAACCCTAAGAATACGTAATTGGCAGTTCCACTGGCCATATCGCTGCACAGTGCTAGTGAAACAAGCTTAGACTCGGACTGAACCAGATTCCACAAGGATAAGCTTGAGTCTCGCTTGCGGACCGGAACCAGTGGAGCTCGAGGTCGAAGTTACGATTGGAAGGAGGTTGTTTGGATTGGCAGTTGTTGCCAAACAAGTGGAGCTTGGGTGGGGAACGGGGAGGCCTTGATGTTGTTGACGTACGTTTGCCGCTTGATTTGTCTCGCCTACGGGTTACCTCTGTCTGACGCCACTGCAAGGTAAGCCCTGCATCCCTCTCCCTCATCCACTCCTCGGTCACCCATTCCAGTTCCGATAGAGTAAATTAACGGGAATGCGTTCCCGCTACGTCTTGATGCAGGCGATGTGTTGTTGCCTCGCTTTCTTGCTCTCTCTCGGGGTAAACGGTCAAACGGGAGTCAGTTCCCCAACACCCTCCTCGTTATCGTTATCGACCAAGCCCCCTCCATCGTCCATATCCTCCAGCACTTCTGGCGTCAGTTTGGGTGTCACCGGCACCTCGACGGGTACGGCGGACTTCCCCACGCTGAGTGGGTATTCTGATTGTGGTATGCGAAGTTCCCAAGGGTGGTCTACGTTCTGTTAAGATTTGAATGACTGACCCGCATGCGTGCCACTGTGTTTCACATGTATTTTTAGTCACGAACTGCTTCGCTGTCGCTGTTGCGTCTAGAAATTGTCCGAGCCTCACGGCACCTCAATGCTATTGTAATAGCACCAACGTGTGAGTCTCGTTCTTTTTTCATGTTGTGGCTTCATGTTTCATACGTATTCGGCCGTGTGGATCCCGATAATCATCGACCCGACGATTGCGGCGAGAGATAACGCGGGGATCCATACAGTAAACATAACATACCCTCCCCGGCTCGCGTCATTCCGGATCGGTTATCACACACACATCATCCTCATGGGTTACTGACGGTGTATTCGGATTTTGGTGTTATTGTAGGGATGGATTCAAACGGGAGATCATCTTGTGTTTGACTGGCAATTGTCCGCAAGAACTTTTGACTGGCGAGCAACTGGCTCAGAGGTTTTGTAGAGTTGGACCTTCGGGCACATCGATCTCGTTCCCTCCGCTACCTTCGTCGTTGTCCTCGACGTCGCCGTCGCTGTCATCGTCGTCACCTTCTCCGACTTCGACCTTATCCACCCCGACTCCGACCCAAACTTCAGCGAGCGGTAATCACAACGGAGCTTCGAGTTTGAGGAGCACGTGGAGGATGGATGGTTCTACAATTATGTTTGGGATCCTTATTGGGCTCGCGTCGATCTTGGTTTGAATTGTTTCTTTGTGATAATTCACGGATTGTATACCCTACTACCGCCACCCCACGCTGGCAGACCTCAGGCCTCAAGGTTTGTAGGTTTTTGACGCCGGTTTCGGTGCCACGTGAGGTGACTCTGTCGGATATTTAAAATTTGAATCTCCGCTTGAACATAGTGGCGTGGCCTTGACTTCTCCTGGATTGCGGGCTGTGACAGATCAAAAATCATCGCCTGCGTATGAGTGTGACCGCTCGCGCAACGGAAGCGTACACGGCTCTAATGTCTCCCCCGACCTCCCAGTACAAGGGCAAGTTATCCAACAGATCCTGGCAGCAACTCCCTCCAGAGATCATTCGGTACGTGTCTTTCTGTTTCCCCCCTTCCGTTTATCGCCACCCCCTCGCCTTCACCCAAACCACTCCACCCGGCACACACCCACTCCCGTCAATCTCGCTAGGCGAACACGGATCGGAAACGCTGACCTCCTCTCTCTTTCTCTTTTCGTTTCCAAAAGCCTGATTGCTACCCATTACCTCCTCGATATCACCACTTACGCATATTGTCCCCATACTTGGGACGCGCGGGATGCTTGGCCATCCAGGATGGTCTTCACCTTAATCCGAGACGCAGTTCAGTTGGAGAGACTCATGCAAATATGTCCACCTTGGTTTGCCGCTCGTACGTATCACCTCCCGTCTCCTCTTCATCCTGTCTTCTTGGTCGCTCCCTGTGTGGCCACAGCGCTGGTTGATCTGCGTTCTGACTCTGCTTCGATCACCTATTCGCAGTTGAAGTACACCCGTATTGGCAACAAGCTTGCGTGACGCTAGACCCCCATGATTTCCTCTCTGAGCATGCCGTCATCGCTCCTCCCACAAATGCTGGTTCTCAGCTCATCGTCGTCCAGCGCCTTTCACCATACCGCCACTTCCGGCTCATAATCAACACTTCCTGCATTGTCTGTCGAATAAACTATCCTTTCAGCAACCACGGACTCGGAGACGGTCGTAAACCCGTCCGCACGATCCCTCTTGGCGTCATGAAGATGTGCCGGGTTCACAAACGCCCCACTTCTGCCTTTTGTGGCGTTTGCCTACGCGATGCGCCACCGCTTGAAAATGAAGCCGACGGATCGCTCGTGTCGTGCGTCGAGAACGACGATGTCGAAACTTGGCCTGGGGTCGAGGCGACGTGTCGGACGTGTCGAGAGGAAGCGCTATTGAGACGCGCCATGAGCAACCCCCGCGATCGTGAAGCCGTCGGAGGACCCCGTTGGGAGAGCCCTGATTGGGAGACGCGTCAGACGATCGACACTTTCATAGAGATGGGCGAGGGAACTATTACTGATGTCATCAATGTTGCCCTGGAGAAGCACTGGCTCCGATCTAACACAAAGCTTTCCAACCTGCTTTCCCAAGCGCTGGCCGCCTCGAGGTTGGCTTCACGCGAGGACGCTGTCGCCGCCGGTGGTGGTTACGATAGCGACGAGGAGTTAAGCGATGACGAGGAGGACCCCGAGTTGCTGTCCTTGACGGAGGACGCTGGAGGCGTAAGGGATCTGGCTGTCAACGATTGGGCTCGAATCAGGATCCTCGACGGTCACTGGTACAGTCCTGCCGATCAATATTTCGGTAATCGCGTCCCGGATAAACCGACGGTCGTTCCTGCCGTTCATCCGTGCCCCTGGACGGTCGACGGTATTTCGATACAGGAGATTCAGCACCCCCAGCCGGAGCTCGTCCGCTCTGAGGTTCCCAGCTCTTTCACCCTGTGTGATCAGGTGTACAGAGCCTACCAGAGACAGATGCGGTTGATTCTCTCTCCAGCCATGCAGAACGTGGTGAGGAAGCTGGTAGTGGAGTGCACCATGGATGGTATAGATCCAGCCCTGAAGGCTACACGGATGACAGTCGAGGAGATCGGTCAGGAGCTGAAGAATGAGGGCGTGTGGTTCAACGGTGTCGACTGGGTCGAGAGGAGGGCAAACATCCGGCGGGAGGAAGCCGAGGAGAGGGAGAGAAGACGTGCAGGTGCAAGGCAGAAGGAAGAAGACGAGTCTTCAACTATTTCCTCGGTCAAGTCTGACGCTTCCCACGAGACCAGTCCCGTGTTGTCAACCACGACTCTTCAGACAACCCCATCACCGCCACCATTGAACGCTGCTGAGTTGAAAGATACCAAGGAATCCGTACCCTCCGACCCACCGGCGGTCGAGACTGCTCCCCCGCAGTGGCCGATCGCCATCGGGCCGAACTTGAATCCGCCTCAACTATTACACTCGATCCCGTTCATTCCAGAGACGCTGGAACACCTCCCTCAATACAGTAGGGAGACTTTCATTTCGGTAAGAATACAGACCATGAGGTTCTTTACCTACGTTATGTGCTGACTGCCTCCAACCAGGTGTGGAGAGAAGCCACGATACCATTATACCACTGCCGATGCAGGATCTGTGAACGGGCGATACAGATTGAGAATGTCGCCAACGGCATGACTGCTGCACCTGTCACCACCGATGCTGAGAACACGAGCGCTAATGTCGTTCCTCCGGCTGTCGTCGAGTCACCTCCTGTCACCCATTCTCAACCGGCCGAGATTCGCCACGGACAGCTTCCCAGCATAGAGGTTGAGGATGGTGTCGAACAGGAGTTCGAGGAAGAAGACTACCCGACTTCTGCCTCTGTCACCGAGTCAACGACCACGACTGATGTCGTATCTTCGCATGTGCGGAAACGAACTTTGGACGAAGTTGATTGCGACGAAGGTTTAGAGTATGCCGATGACACCTATGCTTCCGAAGATGCCGATGCGGCCAGTAGCAACGGGGCAGACGATGATGGGGATGCGGTTTACCCTCAGGACGTGGCTTCGCTCGACGGAAAACACACCACCATTACCCCTCCTATCGCAAAGGTCCAGCTTTCGGTGACCACGGCCACGCCAACTGCGGTAGTCAACCTGACTCCGACGAAGAAGCGAAGAACTTCTGGATCGTACTCGCCCGCGGTCTCGCCTGCGAGAGTCAGGAAACGGTCTTCCGAGGAGTTGGAGGCTGATGATCTCGAGTACGAGAGTCCATGCGAGCAGCATGAGGCGAGCCTGGTGACGACGAAGAGAGTTAGGACGTCGCCTGAGCCTGTGAACGGGGAGAAACCACCAGCGGTGATACTCAGGGTGCCACCTCACCTCTCTTAATCGTGGAACCCCCTCTCTCTCCCGTCTGCCTCGTGTCACCTTTATCGGACGCTTTATTTCTGGGGTTTTATATGGGATCGAGAGCATATGCCCATGCAACCTGTAGAAGAGACGGGTTTCGTTATAAAGGTCCAAGGGCACAATCCCATCTGTTTGTGTTCGTTTCTTTTCCCTCCCGATACCCACCAGAAACCACCGGTGGATATGTGGAACGAAAGTGACGTGCCATCACTTCTTCTCGTTTCCTTTTCTTTGTACAACACCTCCATCTAACAGGCCAGTCGAAGATGCTATTGGGTTCCCCCTTCTCGTTCTCCCTCGTCTTTGTATCATTACTCTTATACTTATATGTTGCCATCCCCTCTCCCTCTCCCCTGGTCCATTCAAGATTTATCATCAAACGCCTTTATACAATCCTCTCCCCTTTACCCCATCCGCGTTTACCCTTTCCCTCCCCCCCTTTTCCCTACCATTTCTCTGTCCTTCCAATTTCTCACCTTTTTCTCAACCACTCGCAGTCATCTCGAAACCTGGTTAAAACAAAAAGTAGAAGCTCGAGGCCGAACACCGGATCTCACGAAGCATTCTGTCGACTCTCCATTTCGCCCAATTATGCAAGTTATCCCAATTACCCATCCAATTATCTCAAACTTTTACGCGTTGGCATAGTCTTTTCTTCTCACCTCACTTCACCCTAGTATAAGTACCCCCACTGCTGTGCTGATTTTGTACATAAGAGAACGAATGTAATTGTGCATAGTGTATCGGACCGACTGTAGCAGGCGGATTGACCTTGTTCACGAGGTCGTTATCATTGTCGGAGGGTTCGGGACGGCAAAGTGAGCTCCATGCCTCGGATTATGTACCTCATTCATCTAAGGGCAACAACTAGCTCTGGAATTGCCGGCGGCGGTTTCATACGTGACACGGAAGTAAGGGTGCCGATTTATCCTGGAGCTAAGTCATCAGCTTGCCGTTCATGTGCGCACGCCAAAACCCCATGCGGTATAGTTTTTTTTAGTTTAAGTTTGCGGGAGCTCGAGATTCTGTGTTTCGTGAACACGCTGGGATGGGATGCGTGGGAGTGCGTACCCGTCTGAAAGTCCTTATGAATATGGACCATTCATCATTCTGTGGTACCGGTGAATACGTACATGATCAATCCGAACCTGGAGGCCCGGAGGTAAATACGTGGGTATGCGTATATGGGACCTAATCATCACCTCTTACACACATCTTATCGTAGCAGCACGCTGCACCGACCCATTCCTTCGGCCTCTCCGCAATCTCTACGGGAGTCCTCCTCGTGCGGACGTGTCACACGTTCGAGAGGTATCCCTGTGGCTCCGCGAGTCATACGATAGCCGCCACGGATTACTCATCGGATTGTACCAGGTACGGGGTCGTGGGCTCCTTAATTGGGGAAGGGGAACACAACAGCCGGTTCAATGCCATCTTTAAAAGGTGGAACGAGGAAGGTACGATCATGGATCGTAGTAGTAGTGGGTCAACTCATCCAGAGGGCCCGTAGACTTGAATATAGTCCTAGCATCGTCCTCGATACGCGAAGCCTAGGTGGAACCGACAGAAGGAAAAGACCATTGAAAACGCGAAGGCGCTTGACATTGGCCAGTGGTTGTGGGTGATCCTCACCTTCACCATTTACGGGTGACTTTGAAAACCAACCTAATAACGGTCGCATTGGAGGGACCACAAGATCAGGAAACGTATGTCGGGAATGGTTTTTATCTCGAGTCTAACTTCCTCGACCGGACTTGTGTGCTGAGGAAAGATTGCGTTCCGCGAAACTAAAGTGGGGGATGTCTCCTCGGGAATCGTATCGTATCGTCGGCGTATTTCCCGTGTATAAGCGATATGTGCCTCGTCGAGTTGCCGAAGAACATGATACATGAACTGCGACTTTACAACCGGGCCCGCCACCGCTCGCGATTAGGTAGAGGGTCTCGATATCCGGAAGGACGACAACCCTGTCCCGAGGGACTCTTCGAGCGATATGTCCGCAATGATCCTCGTGTGCACCATTCACACACCAGGAGCGCGGACTAGGGTTTTTGAACACGTCGGGGTCAGATTCGACGACGGCGAACAGTCCACCAATGTGAGATCATGTTCGCTCTTGTCGTCTAGAGCGTCAGAAGGGAGCCCGGGACCAGCGCGGTCGGGAAACCTGGTGGAAATTCGAACGATCCGCAAAAAGGTGTTGGCATCGAGCGTACTGCATGTCGGTGCATAAAAAACCAGACAAGAGAACTTGGGATGATATGTTCCCGGGACGCCAGAATCTGCGAGAACGAAAGGGAACAAAGAAACCAGCAGGAGATCAAGGTTTCCTCATGCACAGGGGAGAATTATTCAAACAGGCATGGATGCCTACAGGACGTCGAATATTGTCTCCGCGCTTGGCGCTGGCTCGGAATGGAATGAATGTCACGAGTCCAACTATCTGCTATCGCCCATCACCACGCCCACCCAGCGACAACATGGGATTGCGAGATTTACTTCCTCGAGCGCGAAGCAAAGCCAGGAACGAGACCGCCCCTACTGAAGGGCCCGGGGAAGTTAGTCTGGTCGTACCACGCCCCACGGAATCAACTCCGGATCTTCGAATCGGTGTCTCAACTTTGTCAACGTCCGGTCCGTTGGCCTCTCATGATCAGGAGCCCAAAGGTATGCAGATAGCTTATTCCCGGATGATCCATCTAATCACGCTTTTTACACGTAACGCAGACTGCCCTTCAATTTCTGACCGATTCCGATCTGTTTTCAGCAAAAAACAAAGTAAACACCCGGAATCCTCGAACCTCACCGTTAAGCTGGATGTGATAGAGGAGAACGAATCGAAGTTGAAGTCCACCGCATATGCCACTGCCAAATTACTCCTCCTTGGGGTGAGAGAATCCGCAGATGCCTTTGGTCCGCTCAAGTCTGTCGCCGGAGGTCTCTGTTTCATCCTTGAGAATTGCGAGGTACAGCCCCCTTCCCGCGCCTGCTATCCGCAACACTGACAGGTGCACTAGCGAACGAAGGCAAATAAACAATCAATAGAATTGTTGGCACCCCGGGTCAAAGTGCTTGCTGAATCGCTCTGCGCACCTGTTTCCAAAGGTGATAACGGGGAAAAATCAAGGAGAAAGGCCTTGGAACGGTGGGTCCGTACTCTCCAATATTGTAAATTGACCCTGACAAATAGGGATCCTTAGGAAACTGGAAAAAATTGCCGGAGAACTCATACCATTGGCAGAACAAGGGATGGTCGAGGGCTTCTTTAACAGTGTCAAGAATGCGGATAAACTTGGTGGCCTGGTTGAAGGTATTCGCGACGCCATGATGGAATATCAGGTTCGTAACCACAACAAACCCACTTCTTCCATGCCTGACACCCATTTCAGACTTCGTTACAGCAAGATATCTATGACAAGAGCTGCCAGCTTATTGTGAGCCTCACTTCCTTGCTGTTCGACCACGTGCGGTAACTTGCAAATAGGGAGACACGGAACGGATCCTTCTGAACAGTATGCATCACACGATCGAGGCCGGGCACCGCTTTGGGAACAGGGAGGGGCGTCTGAGGGGAACGAGGAAGGATGTCCTCCTACAACTCGAAGACTGGCTAGAGGACAAGCAAGGCCAACGGGTGTTCTGGCTCAACGGCCTCGCAGGGACCGGGAAATCGACCATCGTCCAGACGTTTGCCGGGATTACCTTCGTGGAGGGAAGACTTGGCGCAAGTTTCTTTTGTTCACAAAATTCCGAGGACAGGAGTAACCTTCAAGCGATCTTCCCAACGCTCGTGTTTCAACTTGCATATCGGTACCCCCTATTTCGAGGGGGGGTTGCTCCAAGTCTTGAGGGCCAATCCTGGAGTTGGACAGGAGACGCTTTGTTCTCAAATGGAAAAACTCATTGTTGGTCCATTCCAGATGGTTGCAGATCCAACCCTTATCATCATCGACGCCCTCGATGAGTGCCAAGACAAGGAACCTGCATCTGCGCTTCTCTCCGTCCTGTCCCGCTACGTAGACGAGATCCCCCTTGTAAAATTCTTTATCACTGGAAGACCCGAACCTCGGATTCGCTCCGGATTTCGTTTGGAGTCACTTCGACCCCACACAGATGTACTAAGGCTCCATGAGGTCGAACGCTCCTCTGTGGACAGTGACATTAAGCTCTTCCTGAAGACTCGCTTAGCAGATATCATCAGAAACCGGAGCAACTGCGACTTCACAGAGGATTGGCCAAGCCTACAGGATATTGATGTCCTCTGCAAGAAGGCAGCTGGCTTTTTCCTATGCCTCAACAGTTGTTAAGTTTGTTGTGTCCGAGTACCACCCACCCAACGAGCGACTTGCCCCCATCGTCTCGTTTCCACAAGACACTTCTCACGAAGGGAGGTCAGGCATTGATCTCCTCTACACCCAAGTCCTAGCACAAACATTTGGAAACATGGATCAGGACTTTTGCTTGCATCTCAAATCAGTATTGGGGACAGTGCTGCTCATCTTCCACCCACTCTCAATAAAGGCCCTCTCAAACCTCCTTGGGAACTGTGGTACACCATCCAAGATACATAGTACTCTATGTGTCCTCCACTCCCTCCTCCTCATCCCAGACAGTATTGAGGATCCAGTCCACATATTCCATAAATCCTTCCCTGACTTCCTCATGGACCCAAAGTGATGCACAGACCAACAGTTCTTTATAGATCCTCCAATTTATCACACAGAGATTCTACTTTCATGTTTAAATGTGATGAAGGAAAAGCTTAAGAGGAACATCTGTGGACTGGACAATGATGTCCTTCCTGATGTCAATGACCTTCCCACAGTCAGGACAACCTACATTGGAGATGCATTGGACTATGCATGCCACTTCTGGACAAAGCACTTTGTGATGGTTCCCAGCAGTACCCCTGATGCTGGGGAAGTACACAAGGCAATTGAAGAGTTCTTTACAACACATTTCCTGTTTTGGACTGAGGTTCTCAGTCTCATGGGAAAGCTTGATGCTGGAATTTATGTCCTCAATGATATACAGCAGTGGTATACAGTAGTGAGTTGCATATCAGGTATCTACTAAGCCTACACATGTTCACACTTATTCAGGCAGGAGTTTCCTGCAAGTGGATCAATGACAGCCAGTGTTTTCTATTAGAACACTTTGACACCATAAAAAATTATCCTTCCCAGATATACCATTCTGCTCTCCTATTTTATCCTTCCTCATCATGGCTTAGCAAGTGCTATAGTACAGAGCTCTCCCATAAGGTTAAGGTGGTCAAGGGGCCCAAGCTGAGTGGGGAATATGTTCCCATACAGTTTCACTGAGTATATACTTTGAAGCCTTCTCATGCTGGAATAACATTATTGTAATTGGGTCAAGCAAAGGGAGGATTCTCATCTTTGATGGAATTACAGGCAGCCAGACAGGTGTTTTTTCTGAGCACACCCACAGGGTTTCCTGTCTTGCCTTTTCACTAAATGGGACATTACTTGTATCTGGAAGTTCTGACAGATCTGTCAAACTTTGGGATATTCAGACTGGTGGGGTTATTAAAACTTTTTTGGCCATACCCAGGGGATTTGTTCTGTTTCCATCTCAGCAAACTCTACCATGATAGTGTCATCATGCTTCCTCTGTACTTGTTTTTCTTTGTTTAATCTTACCAAATAGATTCCTCATTTCACACATCACATGAACAAACAGACAAAAACAAGTATTATTAGGAACCCTGTCAGGATTGTACAGTTTTTGGGTGAGTAATTTTCAAAACTTTTTAATCCTTACAATTTCACATTCCTTACTCTGCCATTTCCCCTTTTCCCTTATCTCACTTCCTCTAAATTATCAACGGACACTTTCATACACACTCTTTTATCCATTTTGCCTTGCTCACACTTCAGACCACGGAGAAGAAAAGAGTTATATTATAGCACTGATACTGGTGCTATCTTGGCAAACTACTTGAGATCCGCTACACTCCTATCTGTAACCCAACTGTCGCTATACTCGAGTTTGTCCTCATCCTGAGCCCCACTCCAAACTACCTCCGGGATCGTAATTGGGCGAACAACTGCTTCCATCTCCCCAGATAAGAGAGAGTCGAAGTCTTCCTGCAAAGCAGGGAAGACTAGTTGCAGTTCACCCCCTATGCCATCAGAGGATTGGAGACGAGCAGACACTGTTGCGTTGGGCATCATCATCACCACCCTCATCATGCTCAGCATCTGAAAGCCCCTCACTTCCGGACTCAGAGTCTGCATTTGCTCCAGAGTCGATGTCACGACGGGCACATCACATCTTCGAGCGAAGCTCTTGTTCAACTCCGAGCCAACAGGAGTATTTTGGACGCTGTCCTAAGGCCTTGTGATAAGGATGGTAGTCACGAGAGGTGCGGCCAAGACCACGTACTGCAGCTCGACCTTGAGCTTGCCACGCTCCAACGAGACAATCCTTGATCTCCTGCTCTTCTTCTTCAGTAATCACTTGAAGTGTAGTAGAGGATTCTACCACTGTATGACGAGGACAACAAGGAGCAGGAATGGGGATAGGCTTGACGTTCTCCATTGGAGCCACGATGGGAGTCTCAGACGACTCGACAGTAACAGAAGGCACAGGAGGAGAAGGGTTACAAGGAGGAGAAGACGGAGGCAAATGAGAGAAGGATGGAGCTGCCCCCAAATCCAAGTTGGGAGTGCCAGCATCGTTGCAATGGCACACATTGTCACAAAGGGCAATCAACGACCGATGGTGTAACTCCATCTGGTCAGACAAATTGGATGTGTAAGCCACCAACCTGTTGTGCTTCTCTTGGAGGAGGTTAACACACGATCGGTGGCAGTTCAAACAGTCCCCGTCCTTCTTCAACTCATTGTTCACCTTCTGGTTGGCATCGAAGGAGAAACAATCCATGGCCAACAACCGGGTATTTATGAGGGCAACTTGCCCCTTCAGGGAGTTCAACTCAGCCTTGAGATGATCATTCTATGCAATATACGTATTAGCCTTAATTGGTGAATACAGTATATCAGACATACTCTAGTATGCTCTGCTTCGAACAAAGCCCATAAATGATCGGCCACAACGGCCGAATACCTGATACTGTGCGATGACCATTTGTGCAGTTTGTCGAACTCCTGGTGATCGACCACCCCGGTGGACAAGAGGTCAAACAATACTTTCTCATCATCAGCCATGTCCCTGCCACGATGGGAATAGTCCAAGTTCTTCAAGGCCCCAATGGCCTGCTGCCAAACGATGTCATCGAAGGAACATCCACTTGCATATTGACGGTGAGGGAACTCATTATCCTCTTGGGAGATAATGGTGTCGACAAGCTAAAAGCAAGCTGAAATGAGTCTCGCAAATTGACACTCACTCAGCTCGCTTACCGAAGCCATGGTAGGGTACTTGAACCCATAGCTGTTGGGAGTTGGCTTACCGTTCTTGTGATGAGGCCTTGTGTCGATACAAGACACCCTTTGGTTGCAAGGAGAGATAAATGTACAGTTGTTCTCGAGAGTCATTGGAGGGGGAGAAGAGTGGATTGCTGAGGAAAAGAGTGAAGGCCACTCGCACTTAAATAGCCTTCATGCTAAGTCCCTTTGCCTCACAAACTAGCACTCTCTTACCCTGCCACACTTAGTCAATAGCCCATGCAAATAGGGGTAGCTGACTAAAGACCCACCACCTCTCCAATGCTGAGTAATCGCTTTTCTATTGTGCTGAGCAAGCACATTTCTATAAATAAACCTTCCATTCATTTTGATTGGTTTCACCTTTCCTTCTTTCATTTTCCTATTGCTTACATAAAATAATGGATGACAAAGATGGAGCTCCATCATGGACCAACGGGACTCTGTTGGTCTGTGCGCAATCACATGGGAAGCACAGCATGGTCTGTGCGCAATCACATGGGAAGCACAGCATGGTCTGTGCGCAACAGACCTGCCCTAGAGTAGAGTAGTATAAATGTAGCCTCTCTAGCCCTTGTAGCTCCCCATCTCTATTATCATTGGATATCCTCTCCCCTCTCGCTAAGCCTGGGTAGTGAGTGGTATTTAGGTTGAGGGTGCCTTTGAGGGCATTCAGACAAAGATCCCTTCCTCTCCCACTCTCATAAACTTCTAGTGGTCAACTCTTCCCAAGAGACCCCTTCTACACAAGTGGCCAGGGCACCCATTGGAAACCTTGGGTTGAATCCCGCGTCGTTCAGACACTATCTGAAGACACCTCGTTTCTGCCAGTCTGAAGAGGAGACTGACACCCACTGGAATATTGAAATGAGCAGGCATACAAGACGAGTATCCTTGTGCGAGGCCTTGCAAACCTCGTCAGTGCCGGTGAGTGTTTGGGCTAGAGTGGCCTGACAAACCCCTACTACTGGGTAGGGAAGGATGGAGCATTAGGTATCATTGTGAGAACTACATGATTGGAGGAGCTGGGAGACCACAACCACTCCTCATCTAACATGATATCATCATCCCCTCCTCCTCCCTCCTCATCAATGACCTCCCCCTCTCCAACAGCATCCTCCACAGACACATACCCCAATGATGCCTGAGCATCCCACTGCTCCCAAACCATCTCCAATTCCATCATCTGAACTCACAACTCCCCCAACTCCCAATCCAACTCAAAGCATTGACCCTCAAGACATCCCAACCTCTCAGAGTGAAAGGTAGTCAAGAGGTCCAGGGAGGATGTGAGTTGTTGGGCCTGGTGGGCCAAGGTGGAAATCTAAAAGGAAATGGACTTGAACATATGACAATGACATTCAAGGCCAACACCTACCTCAAGTACCATGCCCTCATGAAGTGTTAACAAATGCTCCACCAAAGCAGCTGCCAGCCAAATACTGTCAATGGCACCATCAGGCAGTATATTCCTCCCCTCCCAATCTGCAAGCCCCAGGGAGATGAGGGAGTGTAACAGGTCCTGGGTAGAGCCAATAGCAGCATGGTGTGCAACATGAGAGCAAAGGGATGACATAGCAGAGTACCAGATAATGTTGGAGTTCAGGAGTAAAGTGGGCAACAAGGAATACCAGACCAAATGATCCCCATGGTGAACTTGAAGAAGAAGGGTGTTGGGTGATGGAGCTCGAGGAGGATGAGGACCAGCACCATCACAATGAGTGACAATGAGGGAGTTGAGAACAAAGAAGAATGACATAGGTGAATAAGGGTAGGAGGGAATGAGAAGATGAACACTTTCTTTTCTCCTTTTATTTCTATTCATAACATCTTTTGCATGCTATTCTAACAAGTTAATCATGCCTTAAGTTTATGTTTATTTACATTTGTCCCATTGTTTACAATTATTTGTTTACATTTACAATGACATGTATAAGTAGTCAAGCTAGGTGAAGTTAGTTCCCTAGTCTTGAAATCTCAGGAAAATCCCCCCTTTGGATGCCCTGAGAATTCCAGTTGTCATCTGGCTGGGATATCTTCTTTTATTTTCCAAGTTTTCCCTCTCTTCCTCCTCACTATCTAAACTACTGGGGAACACCCCCTTTAGAATATCTTGAATCAGTGAGAATCCTCACATCTGTCCCAGTTATAGCCACAGTGCTATCAATGCAGGGATCTTAGTGTCCTGTTCAGGCCCCAGCATGCCGTCACATGTTAGAGTAGGTCCACTGGGCAGGTGGCCCTGACAGATAGCCTCAGGATCTTGGGATGAGGAAATCCATCTATGGGACATTGAAACAGGACAGTGCAACTATGTCATAGAGCAACAGAATTGGGTGGAGTGTGTTAGCTTCTCTCCCATAAACCCTCAACACCTTATATCCATATTGTCATCACACATTCTGAAATACCCCTGTTTCTGCCTTTTATTCCTTTCAATATACCCATCTTTTTCCCACAAATCAAATGTCACACAACAAGTAAGAGAAGACAAACAATGAAAATAGATTGGGAGGAGATGTGTCAGGATTGTACAGTTTTTGGCGAGTAATTTTTGAAACTTTTAAAATCCTTACGACTTCACGATCGTTACTCAAATTCCTTCATGATACCCGATCAAATTCCCCTTTTAACAAACGGACACTTTCGTAGTCACTCTTTCATCCATTTCGCCTTGCTCACACTCTAGACATCAAGACAAGGATCATGTCATCGCACGTTCCTGTACACCTCGTTAGCCGTGCAATATACCACCATGTCATTTCACATGCACACGAAGAAACGGAAGTCAAAAAAGGGTATCATTAAGGGAGTCCCTACTGAGTAGGAAAAGCGGAACTATCGGGCACCAGGGCAAGAACTGCACGATCGGAAGAGTTCGGCGACCACAATCCCTCCTCATCCATCTCCGCCTCTTCCTCCTCGATTCCCCCCTCAACCACTTCCTCCTCACCCATCACAACCCCCTCCCCAACCGCTGAAGCATACCCCGACAACGCCTGCAACTCCCGCTGCTCCCACGCCAACTCCAACTCCAACATCCCCACCCGCAGAGACATATCCGGAGGATGACGCCCGGAACTCCATCCGCTCCCATGCCATCTCCAGTTCCATCATCCAAACCGGCATCTCCCCCTCTCCACCCTCCTCGCTCAAGCGGCTCTACTAGGGAGAGCAATCATCTCCCTGAGGTAGTTATCAAACGCCTCAATAGTCCAAAAAGGGAGGATGATGATAGGATGTTCCAGGAGGCGGTGGGTGAGTAGAAGGTGAGAGTACCCCAATCTCACCTTCCTGGAAGCCACCCTGAGGAAACAACATTTGTGAAAGGGTGAGGCAAGGAGGACGATAAGGACACGTTGATGGGAAGTGAGGACCCACTCAGTCTCGGGCGAAAAGCGGAATTCAAGTAAACAAGGGCCAAGAGTGGGCATGATGGATAGATGAGTGGATGGATGGGATGGGCGGTTAGCTAGATGAGTCGACGAGTGGATGAACACTTACCTCTTTTATTTTTCTTCTATTCTATTCATGACGTCTTGATGACGATCACCTAACGACACGATCACGCCTTCTATTGATATGTAGTTATGTTTGTTTGTTTGTTTATGATTATTTACTTACGATCACGACGACTTGTATATTAGCACGACTGGCGGAAGTTAGTTCCCCAGTCTTGAAATCTTAGGATTTTCCCTGTCTTTGGACGTCCTGAGACTTCCAGCCGTTATCCGGCTGGAATCCCTTCTTTTTACTTCTTCATTCCTCCTCTTGCGTCTTCATCACAAACTATTGAGGACCACCCTCTCTAGAACATCCGTGAATCGTCGACTTCCCCCACTGTCTAGTTCGGTCTTAGCTTAGATGTTAACGACTCGCTACACTTTTGCGACCCGCACTGGCCCCGGCACGCCGTCGTGCGTTTCAGTGAGTCCATAGGGCAGGTGGCCCTAACAGATCACACTTGATTCATTTGTACTGACCTATCTATCCTGGACTTCACCGTATCGACTTAGGCCCACAGAGAAGCCTGACAAGCTACGTGTTCACTACCCTACCAGAGACAACGTCCTCCAAGTCTAACTTTCTAATCTTGTTCTGGGTAAAGAGTTGTAGCAGCCTAACGTCGAAGGGTTAGAAGCCTATCAGGTGGGACGTGCTGCACAACGCGTGCCCCTGAACGACACTGGTTGTGAAGCTCTCGAAGGAATCAGCACTGGAAAGAAGACCGACCTCAAGCGACGACGTCACCCGAAGGGTCAGTCTCGACAACATCAACTACAGGAACCTCAGGCTGTCGAAGAGCCTTAGCCTCCTTCGCACGTTGGTACTGTTCCCTCTGTCTGCGCTTCTTGCCCTCCAGAGAAGCCAACAGAACATCCTTGAACAGACCAACCCAAGCAGACCTAAGGAGCACAGGTTCACTAGAAGGAGTCAAGACAAGTACGGATAATAGGATAAGGAATCAAGAACCTCTGGATATCATG